>JAIUZE010017187.1:0-33617 GCA_022085475.1 Heliosperma pusillum | reverse complement strand
ATAAATCCATTTTAATGAGTAAAATGAACATTTTATGACTAAAAATAGTTAAATTTTGAATCTGGCCATGAAATTTTATTATGATATCACATGCATATTTTAACTACTTTATGTAAAGTTTGAGATAAATATGATTTATTTTGCATGATTTATGATTTTTAATAGTTAAAAAGGCATAAATAGTGATTATTTTGGCATAAATAGCTAAAATGAATTTTTTGCTTGAAACAAATTATCATATGTTGAATAAATATTGTACATATCAGATGTATAATTTGAAAATTAATTAGATTAATTTTTGTGTGGTTTTAGTATTTTATTTGATAAAATAGATTAATGGCAACTATATTTTATGAAAATGTTCCTGGAAATATTCCAGAATATTCAAAATTTTATTTTTCAAGTTTATAAATTATTGTAATTTAATTCGGAATTATTACATAAAAGTTATGTTAAAAAGGGTCAAAACCGAGCAATAATGCAAAACCGAGTTGAATTATCGTCAAATAAATAGTGGAGACTGATTTTTGAGTCCAAAAACAGTTAGGGTAATTAACTTGGACTTAAATTTGATTTAATTATTAATTTGTGATTTTAATTCGTTATTATCACGCATTTCCATAAAACCGGGTTTATATACGATATAAGGTTATTAGGGCGATTTGGCACATTTATATTGCATGAGATTACATATAATTATGCTACATTTTGGTTTAATGAATGTCATTTTGATTTAGGTAATTTTGGAATTATGTAATTTGTCTTAGTATGGCCTTAGTTTTTAATCGATATTACCCGAAATGTATGGGAATATTGATTCGGTTGTAATTTAATGTGATCTCGTATCACTTTTATTGTATTATTTCATTTTATTTTAAAAATGTATAATAGAATAGCCTTTTATATTGATTATATCATTTGTAATCCCGGAGTTTTCTAAAGACGGTGCCATTTGGTAAGGCGTTCCAAAAGGAAGACGGTGTCCTTGGGAGGCGTGCAGATTAAGTTCAAGGGACCAAGGAGTTGGTTTCCGAATTTGTAATAGTTAATTTGATTTTCTATTATTTTCGGAAGGCCATACTAGGAATTTATTTTATGCTTGCATTTTTTATTTATATGTTGCATGCATGCCAAATCGCCACTTAAACAACACATGCATTTTATCTAGTCAATCAGCCGCGTCAATTATAATTATCGATAGTTCACCTATTTACTTCACTTAAAAGGAGATAGATAATATAAATTAACTTGACCTCTATTTTATTAATTGGGATTTAGCCTTAACAAATAGTAGAACCCATGAATCCCAATTTCGTAAGGAAGTAAGTTCGGCTCACAGAGGTGCTAAACTTATTACGTTGGGTAAGTGGGGCAATAAATTGTTATTGCATCGAAATTTGGTTGAACTCAACGGAAAGATTAGGGTCCGTGGCCTATGTGTTCCGGGCTAAAGATGACAATAAAGTATTTCATCGACCAAGAATTCTAATAGTAGAATCGGTTAAAGAGTTAACCCACCATGTAATATTAATAAAGGTCGTGGAGTCCGTGGCTCACATAAACCCAAGTTGATATAGGACTTGGGTCTTGGAATCATTTATGTGAATTGATAGAGGTCATTATATAAATGTTAAACTTTATTAAAATGTTTACAAGTATATGAAAAACGATAAATGTTGATGTTTCTTTCATTTTCTATTTTGTAGTCCAACTCATTTTAATTCGCAACGTCGGAAAACAACAATAACGAGGCTCGACCTCCACCGCTCACCACCGTATCTTGGCTAAGGTCCTTCATGGATCGTTGTAAACTTGATAAGAATGGTTCAAACTTCACGGATTGGAATGGGCAACTACGCCTAGCCGCCGAAGGGGACGGTAAACTAAGTTACCTAACCGACGCGGCCCCTCCCACTAGGGAGGCCTATGAGGCCTACCACAAGGAGTTGGCGGCAATCAAGAATGTCTTGATCTTTTCGATGGATAGCGAGCTTCAACGTAATACCATAAAGATGGCAACCACATATGAAATCTATTCTAAGATCGTGACCATGTTTTCACGAGCTCCAAGAATTTTGCAATATGAAGCCGCGTCCCAATTTTTTGACCTCAATATGAAGGAGGGTCATAGTATTAGCCCTCACGTGCTCAAAATGATTGAGTACGTGGAGGTGCTTAAAGAGAAAGGAATAGAGATTCCCGAGCCTCTCATCATTGACCGCATACTTCACTCCTTAAGTAAGATCAAAGGATTTGTCAACTTTAGCGTGAACTTCAACATGCAAAATGCCACCGCCAGGGTTCATGAGTTGCACAAGATGCTTGTGCAAGCCGAACGTGACATGGGCTTTCAAGCTAGCTCTACTAAGGATGTTTTGAACATCAATGTCAAGAGCAAGACGAAGTTCAAGAAAAGTGGAGGCAAGGGGAACGAGGGAAGCAAGCCCACTCACTCCTATCAAGGCAAAGGGAAAGCTATTATGAATAGCTCTTCCAAAGGAAAGAAGGGAGCCGTATCCGAAGACAAGTGTCATTATTGTAATGGCACAGGCCATTGGAAGCGTAATTGCTCCAAGTACTTGGGAGACATCAAAGCTGGACGGGTTCTTCCAGTTGGTAATGGTTCTTCCCAAAGTTTTTGTTATTGATACTCATCTCAACTTTGGTATTTTGATACGAGTTGTGATTCTAACCACCCTTTTTTATCACATTTAGGGCATGAGAAGAAGGACAAGGCAAAGCAAGCCTAGGAGGATCTACGAGGAAGCTAGGGTAGCCACCACGTAGAGGAGACCTATGATGGGCTTGCCGATATTTTGCTATTTGTCTTCTATTTTATTATTGCATTTTAATTATTGGTTTGTTGAACTATTTTATTTCCAAGTTTTGACATGGAAAGTATTTTGAATTCCTATGAACAATGGTTGTACTTTGATGGTGACTTGGCTTTCAACCCAAGTCACTATATATATGGAATTTGTTTTAATGTTCTTAAACCTTTTCATCATGCAATGTTAGTGTCATGAAACATAAATTAAAACGACTAAATTGATCTTAAAAGGAATATAATGAATGGATCATTATGAATAACCAAAGTCAAGAATGGGATTCTCACTTTGGCGTTGTGACAAAACGTCACAACTTATTTGCATAAGAAAGGTCAATTGCATAAGTCAAAGTCAGTTGACGAACTCACACTTGGAGATTTACCATCCATATAAAACCCAAGATAGGATCTTTATTACGCCAATTAGACTCCATACTAGCTATGGAAGGATTAAGAATCCTAAATTTGTTCAAGAAATGGATAAGAGTCCAAGTATTTTGCTTAATTAGAGTGAGTCTCTAGAGAAGATAGAATACTAAAGTCTAAACAAATAAGTCTACTAAAGATCGCTCAAAGTTAATAAGAGTTAACGAGAGAATTATACCCCACTTATACCTGGAGGACAAGCTGTTTGTGACTAAGGAATAGAGCTCATGAAGCTTTTCCTACAAGAATTTTCTCTTTTACACCTAAAGAAACAAAACTATTTGTGGCTCATGGTGCTATCCTTCATGTAAATAGGCGTATTTACTAAAGGATAGAGTGGGAGAAAATATGCCACAAACAAAGGCAAATGAAAAAGACAAGAGAAAATGTTCTTAAGTCATCCAAGGTTAAAAGCTTATAAGTGAAAATATCTATTTTTTGAAAGTGATAAGACTACGATCTATGGGTTGGCAGTTATCATTCTAAATTTAAAATAATTACATAAAAAGCCATGTTGTATAAGATGGATTATATATAAGTGAAATCACTTGGATAGGTTTGGACCTCCCCAAGGTGAATAAAGCTTTATTATAAAGCATTATATATAAGTTAAAATATAACCATCTTTGAAATTCAAGAAAATTGTATCTACACCACGTATATGTATGACAAATGACAAAGAGTTATTAAAGGTTACCTTTCTAAATGGGCATTTAGAAGTAGACAAGTTGTCATACAAAACTTAGGAGATCAATGTGTGATCCTAAGAGAACACTCATGGCATAACAAGAGAGAATGGTTTCCTCGAATTGTCGAAGAGCCATGTTTATGCATGTAATTAAGTGGGAGATAGATATATCATGTGTGGACATGAGGATTAGTGGGAGTGAAATATCATCATGTATGGACATGAAGATTAGTGGGAGCTAAATATCTTCCATGTCTTGTATGTATGAGACATACTAATCATTAGGAGTGATATATTAAACATTGCCTTCCGTGGAGGAGTGTTTAGGAAATCATTTCTAGATGAAGGACTTGGCAGAAGTATATTGTGTCTAAGGCAAGAATATCTCCCATGTCTCGTATGTAGGAGACATATTGGTCATTGGGAATGATGTACTGACATTGCCTTCCGTGGAGGAGTGTTTTGAAAATCATTTCTAGATGAAAGACTTGGAGAATGTATCCAAAATCTATGGTGATAGATGAGAGAGGATACACATGATTGCTGATGTTCCCGCCATAAGGCTAATCATGTATGCCAAGATATGCACATACCTTAATAAGTTGTATGCTTGGAGCATGACAAATTGATAACAAGTAATCCACATGAGAGTTATTAGATAGCCTTCAAGAATGACAATGAGATTCGCGAGGAGAACTATGGGTTTATTCTTGCGTTTGGTAATAATAACTTAGTTGCGTGTTAAGTGTCACACGAACCCAAGTTTCCAAACCTGTAAAGGATCTGACAAAATCCAAGGCTAAATTTTGTTATACTAAAAGCGAATAAATAAAAGGGATGATTGAAGTGTCAATCATTGAAAATTCTACAAATAGAATCCTAGTACATAATGATGAGGATGAGGTGGATTACAAGGATCTAATGAGTAAACCCTTCCACCAAGATACCCATCACGTGGTTATAATGATAACAAGTGGGAGCATCTTTCAAGATTAAAGAGCCCAACACTAGATAGAGATCTAGTGATGTACTTAGATAACTTCATGTCATTGGGAATAACGATGATTGGAAAGAAAATGAGCAATTCATAAAGTGGGAACAAATGGATAAGATGTATATCCACCATCCAAGCTTTTATTGCATTTAGACAAGATGACCATGAAGTGTCATGGAACTTGTATACTTTAGATTATAATATATGAAGCAATAACATTGTGTTGATTGTTCATATATGATAATCGTATTTATCGTTTGAGTTTATAAAACTCATTATTGTGCTTTGTTATATCCAAATAGGTTGTAGTGACAACTTTGAACCCTATTAAAGTGAACTGGATTAACATAGCCTTGGCCCTTAGTTGCTTACATGAGGTGACGTCTCGAAGTGACTAGAGTGTGATGCAATTGATGGCAAGTTCAAGTGCCATAGAGTCATATGAGATGACTAGTCGATCACATAGACAAACTGTATGGGACACTCTGACGGGCAGTGACCGCGTATAGAGTTCTGGCAATTCATAAAGCATGGTCGTGGCGAGAGCTACTATAGTATTCTTTTTGAGTCAATTCTTTAGACTAGAGACTATTCGCTCAAGTCGACATAGTTTCATATTGACTTTGATTTTATCCCCAAGCCATTCTGTAAAAAGGCGTGAATGGGCAATTATTGGGTCATGAAGGACTGTGAGTGAACAAAGGGAATAGTGCAATAGAAATTGTCCAACCCCTTGTCAGGGTTAACAAATATCTCGAGGCCACTCAAGGAGTAGTGAACTGGAAATGCATGGCCACGCTCGGAAGGTATCTACAGTAGATAATTCCGGTCAGACAGTTACTCTCCAGATCGAGGAAACCACTCTAGATATGATCACGTGCAAGTACGACCTGCAAGACACCTTGCATTGAGTGGCAGATTAAAATAGGACAAGAGAATTGGTGACGCACACTTGTTGCGAACAAGTAAGAGATTGTTGGAGTGAGTGTCCTCAACAATAGTGCGATCACTTAATTAAATCTCATTAACGAGAATATAAAGGGATGATTAATATTATAGTCAACTGATCCACATTAATCGGTAATGATTGACTTACTAGAGTTTGACATTACTGTCGTATGACGGTGGTGATCAGATGATCCCATGAGGTCACACCGAAAGGACGATTCCCTAATCAAGAATATTATTTAATTGTATAACGATACAAATTAATTAATCCCTTAAACAGAACGAGTTTACGAGTGAGAAATATATCTTATTGTAATATGATTAAATCAGATTCAATAATATAATTGTTATATAAGAATGCTTAATGTTTATGAACATTTGAGATAAGCATGATTGGTTGATCATAATTACAATTAGTTGTAGATCATATCAACCAAATATGAGATGACCCATTTTATATATATGTGATTACAAATTATTACTTAAAATATTAAGTTTAATTTATTTGACATGAAATTATATTTAATTAGTTAAATACATAATTATATTTTGAGATAACATGTCACATGTCACATGTGTGACAAATGACAAAATCACATTTTAAAAAATGGAGTCCATTTTAAGTGGTATAACCGGCTTTGTGGGGTGGTTGGGTAGGTTTAGGCTTTAAACATTATTCTAATAATGATGAAACATAATTATTACTAGCCTAAACACCTATAGCCACCCTACCGTCTTGTTAAGACAAAAAGTAATGAGCATACTTGTTGTTACCCATGCTTGGCCGGTCATTGATGCACAATAAGAGGATGTTTTTCTCATATAATATTTACTTGAACATCTCATAATATTTACAAAAACAGATCACTAGAAAATACAAAAAAATACTTAGAAATTTTAGAAGTTTCATAGAACTTGTATTTTGTGGATGGAACTCGACATTTCTAAGGTAGAAATTTCGAGTTTCATACTTGTTATTAAGGGGATCTTGTTTGTTGTTCTAGTAAAGCAACATTCAAGAGATTAAGGATAGTCTAGGTATATCACCAAGGAGAGTTCCTATACTTGGAACTAGGAAGTTCATCCATACATTCTTAAGCTCAAGAACAAGTACAAGAAGGTGTCTTGTATTTGTGCCCAATACCCAAAATATCATCAATGTAAGGAACATTTTTCTTTCTCTATTTCGGTTTATATTATTTGCATGTAGCTAGATCTTGTAACTAATTAAATAGTTAATTAGTTTTACTTAAGAAATGCCTTAAGTGTAGGTATATGAACCTAACACCTATTCCTCCCTTCGTGTCTCCCAAGGTGTTGGACAAGGACGGCACGTGACTGTCTAAATTTGGATATGTGCAGGGATATTCAACAGTTGCAGATCGATCACTTTTTTCCTACGACTCTTACGATGCCAACACAGATAGGGGACATGCCCTACAGTGCGTTGCATCCCTCATGGTGTTGGTACCCAACGGGTGGGTACAATCCTCCTACTACCGCTGCCACTTCCGGTAGCAGGAGAGCTAATGTAGGAGAGGATAGTGACGGGGGCAGTAAAGAAGATGAGGGCAGTGATGAAGGCGACCCGTATTTCACGGGTGCTGATTAGCAGTAGTGATACGATCCCCCCCCCCCCCCCCCACGTTGATAGTTGGTTCTGGGAGGTCTGTTATGCGCTTTTGTAATCCCCCCCCCCCCTTCTTTAAGTTCTATTCGTCTGCATTAATTATAGTTTGTGTACCTTTCCCCCTACTTATTTGTTGATGTTGATTGTTTGATGAATACAATTAGGTTATTATGTGATTAGATTGGGAAGGGTTTGCATCTGTCTATGCTTTGCATTCATTTGCATATTTATTACATTTTTACGCATTGTTCATTTTTTGTTTCAAAAAACAAACTCGTAAAAACACAAAAATATGTTTACATTTAGATAGAGTCTTAGTCGGGTCGGAGTGGTCCTGTAACGATGATGACATTGCATTTATACTCTTAATAACTCGCTTTAGCCTTCCATTTCTGACACCCTTGTTTTGAAAGAGAAATCATTTTCATAGTCTGCGAGCTTTTGATATATTATGTCGAACGAATATATTTGACCCTATATATTGGCGAGCTACTTAAATATTCTAAGGTTTAGAGCTTCCATAAAACCAATGACATTCATGATTGGTTTCATCTAGGATCTGAGTAGTACTCCTTACATGGCATGTAATATCAAACTGTATAAGCATGAAATTTGTCTCTTATTGCCTACATGGATTCGGGTTATGGTGGTGACCTAGGTAACACAGACACTTCTCCTAACCAGCAATCCTGTGTCGGATACATGGACACATATAAACAAGGAATGAGAGGTCGAAAAACTAAAAGAGATTGATAAAATATGAGTTTGGATGGAAAATGAGAAAAAATAATCAAGCTACCAAGATTAGGTGTCCATGTGGTATCAAATGAGGGAATGTCCGTGGATCCTAGCAAGATTGAAGCAGTGTCTAAGTGGGTTGCACCGAACAATGTGGCGGAGTTTAGGTGTTTTCTTGGGTTAGCGGAGTATTATAGAAGTTTGTGAAGGATTTCTCCAAGATTGCAAGGATGATGACCGCGTTAATGAGGAAGGAGAATCGTTTAAAATGATATGCGGGGTGTGAGTCGGCGTTCCTTACTCTTAAGGAGCGGTTGACCATGAGCCCGATGCTTGCTCTACTGGATGGGATTGAATATTTTAAGGTCTACACTAATGCTTCAAAAAATGGTATTGGGTGTGTGCTTCAACTAAGGGGAAAAGTGATCCCTTATTCATCTCGTCAACTCAAGCCTTATGATGAGAATTATCCTATCCATGATTTAGATCTTGGAGTGGTTGTGTTCGCATTGAATCTTACATGAATCCGACATGAATCTTACATAATTCACTTGTACACATCAGTCTTGTGTCGGATACATTTCCATATGACATACCCTAGTCAAGCTAGTCTTGTTAGTGAGTTTGGAAGTTGTAAATTGTGGTCACTTTGCTATTGTGTGGGAAGTTGGAAGGAAGGTAAAAAAAAAAGTTAATTGTGATAGGATGAGAAAAAAGAAAAGTAGAAATCTCTTTCTACTCCTATATTTGTCATTTTCAAATTATTTGGGAGTTGTGGTTGTTATTATGAGTGAGTTTATGCCACGATTGGCATTGTCTTTCACTTTGTATGTTGGGATAATAACTGGAACACGGTTTATTTTGGTTACGGTCGATTCTAGCTTGACCTTTACATCCACGTACCTAAATTATTTTTCTTTTTTTACCCAATTACATCACCTCACGTTTAAATGTAAGTCATCGGCATGTGTTTTGGACCCCAAATGGTTGGAGATATCTATCATGTTAGATTGCATGCATGCTTTTGTAGGTCGCAGTTAGGTGAGTGATTATTTTCCATTCTATCTTACAAAATTTTTACTCGCCTTGTGCTTGATTAAGTGATTAGGGGCCCGTGAGAGTCCGACATGAAAAGTAGGGCTGAAAAAATATACGATACGGTTTTATAACACGGATACGATATGGTGTACGGTTCTTATTATAAGGTTTTCCGTATATACGATACGGTTTTTCAAAAATTGTTTCGTATCCGGGTCAGCAAAAATGGAAACCCTATATACAGTTTTGACCCGGTTTAAAAAGGAAAAAATGTTTTAACAGATTCACAATTGCACACGTTAGTACACAGACCAAGTTACTCAAGAATTTCACAAATATCTCCCTTCTTTCAACATCCCCAATTTCTCACTCTAACTCTCTAACCCTAATTTCAAAACTCAGATCCCCAATTACTCCTTCTTTCAAAACCACCTATTTCCTTTCTTTAAAATAATCCAATTTATATCAGCCTCACACATTGCCACTCTATCACAATCTGTTTGATTTTAATTTTACTTTGTACTTTTTTTTTAGATTATATTTCGCTTGTATTTTTTGTATTTTTCATTTGATTGTCGTTTGCCAAATCGTCAATATGCTGTTTTTTGTTTCTTGAAGTTGGAATTTGAAGATTTGTATATTTGGAAGTGACAATTTTGCAAACAATAAGGAAATAAGTGCTACACTATTACGCAACTGACTCCAGTAATTGGGTTTTTTCTTCTTTTTTTTGTGATTTTTTTATTGGATTTAATACAAAAGGCAACAAAATCGTATCCGGGTTTCCGGATTGTCGATATACGGTTTAACTGGGTATCCGAAAACCGTACATACGGTTGAACCGTATCGTATCCAGAACTAAAAAATTGGTGTTTTGAAAATCGTATATGCAAGGTCGACGGTTCAGCAGTTTTTGGTCATTGATCTAACTCCTTTGCATTTTGATTTTCTTTGTTCTTTCGGGTTCTAGAACTAGCTCCTTACCATGGGTGTTACCTTTGCATTAAATTGGTTAAACGAGCCATTAGTATAGCTAGCTCTGAGCTAAAATGCGCTCCATTAGTTCTTTTCTGACTTTTTTGTTGCTTGCTTGAGGACAAGCAAGGGTTTGGATTGGGGAGGTTTGATTCGTGCTATTTTATCCTATTATTTCCTCACTTTGACACACATTTTCATACCGTTTTGTGCTCATTATATTACGAATTCCCCTCGTTTTCCTACTTTGGGTATACTGTGTTGATTATACAGTCAAGCCAAGTCTCGTCAAAGAAGGATGAAAAAGCCCATAAACCTATTTCATGACGAGCTATGATTGAGGAGACTTGCAAGATAGTTCGATCGACAAGGTCATGTAGTCGATTGACTACTTGAACCCTTGGTCGATCGACTTTTGTCAATCGTCACAGGAAGTTGAAGCATGGAGGCACTGAAGATGTGTCGATCGACTAGGAAAGGTGGTCGATCGAGATGGCTAATATTGGTCGATCGACTAGGAATGGTGGTCGATCGACTTGTCTCACGTTTCTGCTGAGAATTAAACAGATGGTTTTGGCGAATTAGTGATTTCTTTTTACTCTAGTTTTAGACTTAGTATAAAAGCATATTTTACTATTCTAATTAGGGCATCACTTGATAATAGTAAACTCTCCTATTACGTAAAACTCTCATGAACTTTAGATCTAGAAATTTTCAACCCTTGTAATCCTTCTTTTCTTATTCTCTTAATCTTTGGTAATCTAATTCAAGTTTTGTTCTTTCCATTATTTCCTTTAATTTATTTTGTATCTCTTCTTTCTATTATTTTCTTTTGTTTTATGTTTAATTATATTCTTCATCTTTTCGTTATGAGTAATTCGATTATTGTCCTTATTATATTTATTGTTAATTTCGTAATGAGTGGCTAAATTCATTGGTAGGATTTAGGGGAGTCATGGGAATTAGGTGTTTTTAACTAGATTATTAGTTCATTCGATTCTATGGTGTCTTAATTGTTAATTGTGATATATAATTGGGATTAGTTGATTAGTGGTCATAATTGACTTAATTGAATTGGTAAGCCCCGACCAAAGATCCAAAGCCTGGTGAGGGTTAGATCTGTCACAAACATTAGAGTGTTCTAATAAGCTTTGAGAGCTCGTTAGAAGCATTCTAGGGCGATTAGTAATCCGAGAGGACCTTATCATTTCCCTTTAGACCGATAGTTAAGACCGATCTATTGACACTGTCTTTGACCTGTAGTAAACCATGATGAACCGACAATCCTAGTCTTTTTCCTCTATATTTTCATAACCTTTTCACTCTCTTTTAAACCTTTTATTTTGTTGTCATTAGTTTAGTAAATCATACAATCGACTCCCAATTTGTTACGTAGACAAACTTGAGTTAGCAAATAGATTTTGATAGTCTCTCTGTGGATACGATCTCAACTTCTTTTACTGCATTAGTTTAGGCATGTTGGTTATCTTTGATAGGTGCGTGCGAGTTAGCTTGTCAACCCTTAAGAGTCTTTTGAGAAAGGGATATCCTTTGGTGTTGTGTCACATTTGTGACACTAGGGTGGAAGAGCTTGCATCGGGCGATCCTATTGATGAGGAGTACGCCTATGTATTTCTGGAGGAGATCCCGGGGTTACCTCCCAAGAGAGATGTTGACTTCGGGATTGAATTTAAGCCGGGGACGGGGCCAAAGGAGCTAGAGGAATTGAAGAAGAAATTAGTTGAGTTGTTGAAGAAGGGCTTTGTGAAACCATGGGTGTCTTCACGAGGCGCACTAATGATGTTTTTAAAGAAGAAGGTGCAGTATGCGGTTATGCGTTGACTACCGGGAACTTAGTAAGGTGACGGTGAAAAATTAATATCCTTTCCCGAGGATAGATGATCTTTTCGATCAGCTGAATGGACCAGGTGTCTTCTCTAAGATCGACCTTCGATCGAGTCACCATCAGTTGCAGATCTGAGATGAGGATATTCCGAATACGACGTTTCGGACCCGCTATGGTCATTATGAGTTCATTTTCATGCCATTTGGTCTTACCAATGCCCCAGCTGTGTTCATGGATCTCATTAATAGTGTTTTTAGCTCGTACCTCGATAAATTCGTGGTAGTGTTCATTTTTTGTGTACTCGAAGACTTGGAAGGAGTATGCGGAGCACCTTTGTATCGTGTTTCAGACCTTGAGAGATAACCAATTACTTCGTAAACTCTCCAAGTGTGAATTTTGGCTTGAGAAGGTTGCTTTTCTTGACCATGTGGTATCAGATGAGGGAATGTCCGTGGATCCTAGCAAGATTAAAGCAGTGTCTTAGTGGGTTGCACCGAAGAATGTGGCAGAGATTAGGGATTTTCTTGGGTTAGCGCGGTATTATAGAAGTTTGTGAACGATTTGTCCAACAATGCAAGGATGATGACCGCGTTAATGAGGAAGGAGAATCATTTAGAATGGGATACGGGGTGTGACTCGGCGTTCCTTAATCTTAATGAGCGGTTGATCATGACCTCGATGCTTGCTCTAGCGGATGGGATTGAATATTTTGAGGTCTACAATAATGCTTCAAAAAATGGTCTTGGGTGTGTGCTTCAACTAAGGCGAAAAGTGATCGCTTATGCATCTCGTCAACTCAAGCCTTATGAAGAGAATTATGCTACCCATGATTTAGATCGTGGAGTGGTTTTGTTCGCATTGAAGATTTGGCGTCATTATTCATAGGGAGCGAAATTTAAGGTGTTTTCGGATCATAAGAGTCTCAACTATATATTCACTCTAAAGGAGTTTAATATGCGTCAAAGGAGGTTGATCGTGTTAACTAATGAGTACGACATGGAGATCGTGTATCACGAAGGGATGGAAAATTTGGTAGCGGATGTTTTAAGTTAGAATTCAATACATTCGCTATGTACGGCTTTGTCCTTGATGAATTAGAGAGAAAAAGTAAAAGAGATAGGGATCTTCATGATTAGGACGGGATAAGGGATAAGTGATTTGATGATCGAGCCGGAGTTCTATGGAGATATTCGGGCCAAGAAAGTTCTTGATCCAAAGATTGTGGGGTGGAAAGAAGATGTTGCGAAGGGAGAAGCTTCGAGATTTCAGATTGATGAAGAAGGTAGCTTGAGATTCAATGGTAGATGGTGTATGCCTTGTGATGAAGAAGTGAAGGAGGATATTTTGAGGAAGTCTTATTGTTCGTCTTATTCCATTCACTCACGTGTGATAAGCTTTATAAGGATTTGAAGAAAACCTTTAGGTGGCCGGAATGAAGAAAGAGGTGGCAGAATTCATTTCAAGATGTCTCACTTGTCAAAAAAGTTGAAAATCGAGCATTTAAGGCCGCAAGGGAAGGTTCAATCACTTGGTGTGCCGGAATGGAAGTGGGATTCCATCTCAATGGATTTTGTTCTTGGGTTGTTGAGGACTTCAACGGGAAATAATTGGTTATCGTTGATCGATTGACCAAGTCCGCACAATGTTGTGTCAATGAAGGATACGTGGAGTAAATTGGAGCTAGGAAATGCCTATCATCGTCATATCGTCAAGTTGCATGAAATTCCGAAAGATATTCTTTATGATCGGGATGGGAGGTTTATTTCCATATTTTGGCAGGAGCTACAAGTTTCATTGAGTACCAAAGTAAAGATGAGCATAAATTTTATCTGGCTACAGATGGGCAGGATCCCAAGTATGAAGCCCCACAATAACAACCACCTACCAAACCCGGCCATTCAAGGTCTTACATCAACAACCATGGCCAAAATTCTGACTCTAGGAGGTTTTCCCAACGTGACAATCAACCATATGTCCCACCTCCATTTAGAGAAAAAAGAAACCCCAACACCCGGAAGCAATACAACAATAATATCTTCCAACACTAAAATTTCCAACAACCTCCACCTCCTTGTGAACAATCCAACTTTTCAATTAAGCAATTGCTAAAAACTATGGAAAATAGGGCAATGCAACGTGAAGCAAATGCAGAGCAACAATTAAAACTCTTGAGATCCTACATTTCAAACGTCCAAGCCCAACAAAGGAACTTTGATTCTTATTTGGCTAACCAAGAGCCTATCAACCTTCAAAAAGGAGAGCAAATTCTCCCAATGCAAGGCTCTCACCCTAAGGATGGAACACCACACCACCAACAAGCACATGTGGTTGCCTTGAGGAGTTGGAAAGAGTTGGAAGATCCATAAAAAGACTATGAGCATGAGCCAAAGAGGAAAAGCGATGTGTTGAAAGGAAGAATTGAGACTTTACCTCTTTCACCAACAGTTAGAGGTGAGACTTCCAAGAAAGGGAAGGTTGATGGGCAAGCTTTGGATGATTAGAACTTTGTGTTGGAGGAAGTGATTCTTGAAGAAGTGGAAAACAAAGGGAAAGAAAAATAACCCAAGAGAAGTGATGACTCTAAACAAGCCCCACCTCCAAAAAAAGCCTACATTCCACCAATGCCATTTCCCCATTGAGAAAGAGCCAAGACCGAGGAGAAGAAATTCTCTAAATTCTTAGAGATGTTGAAGAAGTTAGAGGTTTCATTACCTTTCACCGAGGTAGTAACGCCCCTTTACACAAAATTTCTCAAGGATGTTCTCATAAAAAAGAGGGGTAGTGGAAATGATGGGATAGTAGCCTTAACCGAGGAATGTAGTGCGGTGTTGCTCAACCATATGCCAAATAAGCTACAAGATCCGGGTAGCTTTTCAATTCCATGCATGGTTGGCAATGTGAACATTAAAAGAGCATTGTGTGACTTGGGTGCAAGTGCTAGCATCTTGTTGTATGTGTCTTAAACTCGATATTAGACACTTCTAATATCATTATACAATTAGTCTACCCTTAATATATTTAGACCTTATGCATGCATAACAAAAATACAAATGAGGAAGAAGAAATTGTTCCTTACATTGAATATGTATGAAATGGGCACAATATTTAAACTCCTTTTAAATATTGTTCTTGTGCTAGTAATAAGAAGGAAGATCTCCAAGTTCCAAACTAGAAACTCTCCTCAAGGATTTGTACCTTGACAATCCCTTAAAAGCTAATATTATCTAATCTAGAGATGAATATTTGTTCCCTTAAACTTATCTAATATCAAAATATTACTACTACTAGTAATGATTTTATGAGTATATTAGATAGAAGAATAATATGGATTTCTCAACTTAGAGAGATGTGTGTAGAAGTATGCATGCAAGAATATGATAAGAGGTAAGTACAAAAATGAGATAATCAACCCCTTTAAGTACAAAATTGTGCCGTGCAAGGGAGCTCCAAAAGTTAGCCAATGGGTGCAAATCCATCTTATTCATTTTAGTCTTATCAAATAAGTAGCCTTAAGTCTAGGATGATTAGCCTTAATCATTATGTTTATTTTACAATAAAATAAACACCCACTAAGGCTTACAAGCCTTCAAATTTTCGACCCCCGCATATAAAATAGGTCCATTTTATGTTTGTCAATTTTCAATTGTATTATGAAGTGATATGTGACATATTCCAAGCCTTATGTCAATATAATGCATATTTAACTTTTT
The DNA here is from genome assembly GCA_022085475.1 of Heliosperma pusillum. Taxonomy (NCBI): domain Eukaryota; kingdom Viridiplantae; phylum Streptophyta; class Magnoliopsida; order Caryophyllales; family Caryophyllaceae; genus Heliosperma; species Heliosperma pusillum. Next base: position 17,797 of record JAIUZE010017187.1, on the reverse strand, counting down.
AAATATCATCTTTTATAAAAAGAAATCACATACAATAAATTAACTTGGTGATTCCTAATCATATAAAATGGATCATATTAATATAATTCACAACATTTGTAATTATAATTAATCTATTATTCTTGATTCAATTATTTCATAAACAATAAACATATTTTAGTAATTAAACATTTTAATTCCTAAATCAAATCTTATTTAATATAATTACAATAAGATATGAAATCTTACTCACAAAAATTATTCATTTTTAAGGAATTAATCAACTCGTATCTTAATACGACTAATTAATTTATCAATTAAGAGATTTGTCATATAGGTATAACCTTAAGGGATCAACTAATCACCACCGTTAAACGACAGTAACGTCAAACTCTAATTAGCCAATCGTTACCGATTAATGTTGATTAGTTGACTATATAATAAAATTATCCCTTTGTATTCTTATTATTAAGATTTAATTATGTGACCGCACTATTGTTGAGGACACTTACTCCAACAATCTCCCACTTGTCCGAGACAAGTGTGCGTCACCAAATCTCTTGTCCTATTACAATCTCCCACTCAATGCAAGGTGTCTTGCAGGTCGTACTTACATTTGATCATATCATGAGTGGTTTCCTTGATCTTGGAGAGTAACTGTCTGACCGGAATTATCTACCATAGATACAGTCTGCCTATGTGATCGACTGATCATCCCTTATGACCCTATGGCACTTGAACTTGCCATCAATCACATCACACTCTAGTCACTTGGAGATGTCACCTCATATAAGCAACTAGGGGCCAATCGCTATGTTATTCCAGTCCATTTTAATGGGGTTCAATAGTTTTCTCTACAACCCATTTGGATATAACAAAGCACAAAACGAGTTTTAGAAAATCAAACGATAAATGTGATTATCATATATGAACAATCAACACAATGTTATTACTTCATATCATATAATCTAAAGTTTATTTTGTTCATGACAATTCATGACGATCTTATTTAAATGCAATAAAGGCTTGGGTAGTGAATATACCATGTATTCATTTATTCCAACCTTGTGAATTTTTTTTTCCTTCCATCCAACGTTATTCCTAATAACACGAATTCAACTACGTACATGTCTATATCTCTATCTAGTGTTGGGCTCTTTAATTTGAAAGATGCTCCTACTCGTTATCATGATAACTGATAGGTATTTAGGTGAAAGGATCTACCATTAGTTCCTTGTAAGCCACCTTATCCTTATCATACTATACTAGTTCTCTATTTGTAAAATTTATAATGACTGACTCTTCAATCATCCTTTTAGTTATTCGCTTCTTATATAACAAAGGTACACCTAGGATTCGGATAAATCCTTATAAGTTTGGAATTTTGGGTTTGTGTAACTTTACCACATTACCATATTTTCTCTTCCAAACACAAGAATGTATCCCTACTTCTCCTCGAGAACTCTACGGATGTTCTTGTAGGCTATCCAATGACTCTCATGTGGATTGATTTGTTTTAGGCTTGTCATGCTCCCCGCATACAATTCATTTAGGTATGTGCATGTAATGGCATACATGATTGGTCTCATGTGATCAACAACTCTTAGGTTCAGTGGATGACTATGACCCTTTCATAGTGATCCCACTTTCATCAATATGAATAACCTATTTTAACTTGTTGAAATAGATTAAGGATTTTATCAATACAAGACACTTTTCTAAATGCCAAAATAAAATCTTCTATTCCACAATAGATTTTCATTTTAGTATACATGTTGCCCTCTTTGATCTAACATTTAAATCCAACCACTCCTTTAAAAGATAATATGAATACGTCACTCACAATGAGTGATACGTCATTCACGTGGAAAACAATTTCTCCCACCGAACTTCATGTCTTTACATGACTTTAACTCCCACTTAACTTCATGTCAATACATGACATTAACTCCCACGTAACTTCATGTCTATACATGATATTTAGACAATTCGAGAGAAAAACTTCTTATATCTCATAATAGAAAAAGATCATCATAACCTCTAGGTAGATACATACCGTAGGATTGTGTCATGTACACATCCTATTCCAAATCCCTATTTGGACATGTGGTTTTGTTGTGTATCTTGTACACACCTACTATGAGGTATTTCACTGATGATTTGGATCTAAGCATAGTTACGCATTAACTTAGCTTTTGTAGACATCTACATGTCTATCCATGCAACTATAATTGGACACTTCCAATTAAAACATCTTCATGTTTATAGAATGATTTTGGACAACTCCAAATAAAACATTTTCTTTGCATAGATTCCATTTAGTTTCATAAGTCTCTTATGTTAGAAAATCGAATTTTAAAATTTCTAGGTGCTTCCACTACATAGATCATAATCTTTATTATATCAAGAACATTTTCTTTTGGTCTCGTCACTAGTCTAAGGATTCACCTAAGAACGCTTTCTTTTGGTCTCCTCACTAGTCTTGAGTCTCCTAAGAACATTTTCTTTTGGTTTCCTCACTAGTTCCTAATTAGTTTTACGTTGTGGCTTATTTTCTCCCACTCTATCTTTAGAAATATACAACTATTTTCTTTAAAGATAGCCTTATGAGCCACAATCAATTTTGTACTCATACCCGTGAGGGAGGTAGAATTATCACAACATGACCTTAAGTGATCTACTAAAGACTTTATCGTAAAGACATCAAATCTTAGCTTAGAAATAGACTATTTCTATAAGCTAAAGAGATGAAATCATATTCATGTCATTTACTATCTTTATAAGTGGTGTGGCCAATTGTTTAGGTAGATTCCCTACTTTGAGTTCAATAACTCAATTTGACTCAACAATTAATCTTTCAAAGCGAGAATCGAATTCTTAGCCTTTTATTATAATGATCCAATCGTCATAATATCAATATGATCAATTTGAGTCGATAGAATTTATGTTATTAGCGCAAGTAGAGTATAATGACAATTTTTAGAATGAAAAAGTTTCCATAAACCGAGTGACTTGGGTTGAAAACCAAGTCAATAAATCCAATTACAACTAATTGTTAATGAAGGAAAAACAAATTTCCATTGTCAAACTAGGAAATAAAGAGTTTCTAAAACAATGTCACAAAATACAACCCAATAAAGAAGACAACACAAAATAAGTCCAAGCTTCCATATGTCTTCACCCATGGGTGGCTACCTTAGCTTCCCTTGATGAGCCTCTTTAGGCTTGCTTGTCCTTGTCCTTGCCCTTGTCCTTGCTTGGATGCCCTAATTATAATTAAAAAGGGTAAGAATCACAACTTGTATCTATATACCAAAGTTGAGATCATAACATAAAAGATAGGGATGAAAATTTACCAACGGAAACAATTTTTTCAGCTTTGATATCTCCTAGATACTTGGGGCAATTCCTCTTCCAATGCCCTATGCCATTACAATAATGACACTTATCCTCGGTTGAGGCACCTTTCTTAGGCTTGGGCGAGCTATTCTCAATAGGTTTTCCCTTGCCTTTGTAGGTGGAGGGCTTCTTCCCTTTGCTTGCACCATTTTTGAACTTCCCCTTGCTTTTGTTATTGATGTGAAGTACATCCTTGGTGGTGCTAACATTTAGCCCCATGTCTCTTTCCGCTTGCACAAGCATCTTGTGCAACTCGTGAAGAGAGGTTTGCATATTTTGCATATTATAGTTTACACTAAACTGCACATATGCCTTGATTTTACCCAAGGAGTGTAGTACACGGTCAATTACGAGTTGTTCGGGAATGTCAACCCCTTGCAATTAAAGAGTCTCGACATGCTCAATCAATTTGAGTACATGAGGGCTAACCTTTAGGCCCTCTTTTAGGTTCATGTCGAAAAACGCGGAAGCCGACTCATATTGAATGATCCTAGGAGCTTGTGAAAACATGATCACAAGCTTGGCATAGATCTCATAGGCCGTGCTCATCTTTATTGCACTCCTTTGGAGATCGACCTCCATAGAGAAGATCAAAATATTTTTGATCGCGGCGGCTTCCTTTTGGTAAGCCTCATACGCTCGCCTTGCGGCGGCGGTTGACCTTTCATTAGGTGTTTCGGGAGAGGCTTCGGTAAGGTAACGAAGCTTGTCGTCCCCTTCCGCGGCCAAACGGAGTTGCGCATTCCAATCGGAAAAATTAGCGCCATTCTTTTCTAACTTGCATCGATCCATGAAGGATCGCAGCCAAGAAACGTTTGTGAGAGTTGGAGCGTTGGTATTTGGAGTTGTCATTGCGAATAAATAATATTGACTACAAAAATGAGATGAAGGAAATGTTAACATTTATGATTTTAAATACTTGTAAACATTTTAAAACAAGTTTTCACATTTAAATAGTGACCAGTACCCAACTATTATAAATGATTTCGAGATCCAAATTCATATCAACTTGGGCACGGTAAGCCGATTCATCGCTTATTAACATAATTCGGTGGATCAACTCTTTAATCGATTCTACATTAGAACTTTCGGTTGATAATATTACTTTAATATCTATCTTAAGCCCGGAACACATGCGGCTACGGTCGCGAATACTTCCGTTGAGCTCAATCCAAATTTCGAAATAATAACACTTATTACCCCACTTACCCAACGTAACAAGTTTAGCACCACGGTGAGCTGAGCCTACTTCCTTGCGAAATTGGGATTCATGGGTTCTACATTTGGTAAGGCTTGATCTCAATTATTTATTATGAGAGGTCAAGTCAATTTATTATCTATCTCGTTTAAGTGAACTAAATTGATGAATTATCGATAATTGTAATTGACACTGTTGAATACTCGATGAAAAATGCATGTCATGTTATGGCGATTTGGCAATGCATGCAAAACATATTAAATAAAATGCAAGCATAAAAGAAAAACTCCTAGTATGGCCTTTCCTAGAATAGAAAATCATATAATCTATTTCAAATTCAGAAACCAACTCCTTTGGTCCCTTGAACTTCATAAGCTCGCCTCCCAAGGTCACCGTCTCTCTTTCGGAACTCCTTTATGAATGGCACCGTCTTTGGGAAACTCCGGTATTACAAATAATTACAAATTATATAATAAAATTACAAATTTCCTATTATACATTTTTAAAATAAAATAATACAATAAATGTGATACGAGATCACATTAAATTACAACCGAATCAATATTCCCTTACATTTCGGGTAATATCAATTAAAACTAAGGCCATACAAGGAATAAATTACATAATTCCAAATTATATAAACCAAAATATGACATTCATAATAAATATGCAGCATAATAATATGTATAAAACATTCTCATTTTAAATGCTAAATCGCCCTATATTACGATTTATATCGTATATAACCCGATTTTACGGAAATGCGTGATAATAATGCTTTAAAATCTCCAAACAACACTTAAATCATATTTAACTCCAAGTTAATTATCCCAACTGATTTAGGACTCAAAAATTTGTCATAACTCAGTTTTTGACAATAATTCAACTTGTTGTTATTTAATTGCTCATAATAAGACTTTAGAATCATATATTAATCAAATAAATCCAAATTTAATTACAATAATTTGAAAATTTGAAATTTAAATTTTTGTACATTCTGGAACATTTCCATGACACTCGTAATCTCAAAAATCATGGTTAAAAATTTCGAATCGGTTTTGAGAAAAATCAGTTGTACTTTATCGGTTTTATCAAATAAAATATATAAACCATGTGAAAATTAATCAAATTACAACAATTTTAGATCTGAAATGTGGGAAATTTAAGAAACCAGGAACAATTTTTCTCTTAACATAAAATTTATTTTAGCTATATTTGCTAAATAAGTCACTATTTATGCGATTTTTACATTAAAAATTCATAAATCATGCTAGACAAATCACATTAGTCTCAAATTATCCAGTCTAATAAGAAGACATGCATGTGACAACATACTAAAATTTCATGGTCATATTCAAAGCGGAAGTATTTTTAACCATTTAACCATTATTTATTTTATTTTATCATATAAAAATCATAAATCATACCAAATAAGTCCACTTTACACGACATTTTACATGCAGTAAGTATAATGCATGTGTGATATTGTGTAAACATTTCAAGGTCAGAAGATAAGTCTAACTAGTTTTAGCATTTTAAACATCATTTTACTCATTAAAATGTAATAAAAACACTAAAAATCATATTTGAGCAATATAAATTTCCATAAATCATCAAAATGACCTAAAATCATATTAGGACCAGAATATATTGACATGCAAATAACTTTGTGATTTTATCTTATAAAACACAAACTACTAGTTTTCTTTAAGTTACATTAATCCGAAAAAACTATAAATCGATTATGCATGCAACAACCAAAGCTCTTGATACCGCTTCTATGTGTCTTAAACTCGATATTAGACACTTCTAATATCATTATACAATTAGTCTACCCTTAAATTATTTAGACCTTATGCATGCATAACAAAAATACAAATGAGGAAGAAGAAATTGTTCCTTACATTGAGTATGTATGAAATGGGCAAAATATTTAAACTCCTTTTAAATATTGTTCTTGTGCTAGTAATAAGAAGGAAGATCTCCAAGTTCCAAACTAGAAACTCTCCTCAAGGATTTGTACCTTGACAATCCCTTAAAAATTAATATTATCTAATCTAGAGATGAATATTTGTTCCCTTAAACTTATCTAATATCAAAATATTACTACTACTAGTAATGATTTTATGAGTATACTAGATACAAGAATAATATGGAGTTCTCAACTTAGAGAGATGTGTGTAGAAGTATGCATGCAAGAATATGATATGAGGTAAATACAAAAATAAGAGAATCAACCCCTTTGAGCACACAATTGTGTCGTGCAAGGGAGCTCCAAAAGGAGCCAATGGGTGCAAATCCATCTTTTTCATTTTTGTCTTATCAAAGAAGTAGCCTTAAGTCTAGGATGATTAGCCATAATCATTATGTTTATTTTACAATAAAATAAACACCTACTAAGGCTTACAAGCCTTCCAATTTTCGGCCCCCACATATAAAATAGGTCCATTTTAAGTTTGTCAATTTTCAATTGTATTATGAAGTGATATGTGACATATTCCAAGCCTTATGTCAATATAATGCAAATTTAACCTTTTAAATATCATCTTTTGTAAAAATAAATCACATACAATAAATTAACTTGGTGATTCCTAATCACATTAAATGGATCATATTAATATAATTCACAACATTTGTAATTATAATTAATCTATTATTCTTGATTCAATTGTTTCATAAACAAAAAACATATTTTAGTAATTAAACATTTTAATTGCTAAATCAAATCTTATTTAATCTAATTACAATAAGATATGAATTCTTACTCACAAAAATTATTCATTTTTAAGGAATTAATTAACTCGTATCTTAATACGACAAATTAATTTATCAATTAAGAGATTTGTCATGTAGGTATGAACTTAAGGTATCAACTAATCACCACCGTCAAACGACAGTAACGTCAAACTCTAGTTAGCCAATCGTTACCGGTTAATGTTGATTAGTTGACTATATAATAAAATTATCCCTTTGTACTCTTATTATTAAGATTTAATTATGTGACCGCACTATTGTTGAGGACACTTACTCCAACACTTGCCACATCCTATTGCTAAGAAACTCGGCTTACAAGACATGATTCCTACCTCCATAACATTGCAACTTGCCGATCGATCGGTACAATATCCTAGGGGTGTAATAGAGGATGTACCGGTAAAGGTAGGGAAATTCTACATACCGGCGGACTTTGTGGTATTAGATATTCCGGAGGATCAACAAACTCAAATAACCCTTCGAAGACCCTTCATGGCAACCGGGGGAGTCATGATTGATGTGAAGAATGGACGACTCTCTTTCAATGTTGGAGGCAATGTAATTGAGTTTACCTTGACGGGTGTCTTGTCCAAGCCAATGTTTGAAGGTGCTTATTCGGTGGAGATTCTAGAAGATGTTATCCAATATGCTAATGATCTATGTTCGAGTGAAGTTGTTGATGAGGATTATGAAGCTCTACCACCACTCCTTGATGAAGGTGAGGGTAAGAACCCTCCAAAGGTAGACCTTAAACCTTTACCCCCCCCCCCCTGTGTTGAATATGCTTATCTTGATGAGAAAAAGGCATTTCCGGTGATTGTCAATTCTAACCTAGAACTTGAACAAAAAGAAAAACTTTTAAATGTCCTTTTTATTAACAAGAAGGCACTTGGGTTGTGAGAAAGGAAATTGATAAGTTACTTGAGGCCGGAATCATATAATCCATCTCTGGAAGCGAATGGGTGAGCCCGGTTCAAATCGTCCCTAAAAAGGGCGGTATAAACGTGGTAGAGAATGAGGGTGGTGAACTCATCTCCACGCGACCGGTCACGGGATGGAGAATGTTTAATTATTACCGTAAGCTAAATTCCACCCCAATCAAAGATCATTTTCCTTTGTCTTACATTGATCAAATGCTCGAGAGATTGGCAAATCATGAGTATTTTTGCTTTCTTGACAGTTACTCCTGGTTCTTCGAAATTCCCATTCACCCGGATGACCAAGAAAAAACGACTTTCACATGTCCTTATGGTGTCTTCGCATATCGAAGAATGCCGTTTGGAATTTGCAATGCTCCCGGGATATTTCAAAGGGTTGTGATGTCTATCTTTTCTAAGTACATTGAGAAGTCTATGGAGGTGTTTATGGATGATTTTAGTGTCCATGACACCTCATTTGATGATTGTTTGAAAAACCTCTACTAAGTACTCCAAACTTGCATCCAATTTAACCTTGTGTTGAATTTGGAATAATGCCATTTTATGTTACAAGAGGGAGTGGTTCTTGGTCATGTTATTGCCAAGAAAGGGATCCAAGTGGACAAGGCAAAGGTGATTAAAAAACTTCCCCCACCCACAAATGTCTAGGGTGTGAGGCGCTTCTTAGGTCATGCGGGTTTTTATAGGCATTTTATAAACGACTTTGCAAAAATTGTTAAACCCCTATCCTCACTTCTTGTCAAAGACACTCCCTTTATATTTGATGATTCTTGCCATGATAGTTTTTGTAGGTTGAAGCAAGCATTGGTATCGGCTCCAATCGTGCAACCTCCCAATTCGGACCTCCCTTTTGAGGTTATGTGCAATGCTAGTGACTTTGTCTTGGGCGCGGTAGAAGCTTCATGTCATAGCCTATGTGAGCAAGACCTTGGACAATGCTCAATGCAACTACACCACCACGAAAAAAGAGATGTTGGCGGTGGTGTATGCATTTGAGCGGCCTTATCTTCTTTGCTCTAAGGTGATTGTTTTCACCGACAACACCGCCATCAAACACCTTATGGTGAAAAAGGAGGCAAAACCAAGATTGATTCGTTGGATTTTGCTTTTACAATAATTTGATATGGTGATCAATGATAAGGCGGGTGCCGAGAATGTTGTTTCAGACCACTTATCAAGATTAACCCAAGATGATAGAGGAGATGTAGATGATGGAGTCCCCATTAATGAGTGGTTGCCCGATGAGACTCTATTGGCGATGCTCACTACCGACCCTTGGTATGTGGACATCGCAAATTTCTTACGCTCCAACTTCATCCCGGAGAAATTCAACCACCACGATAGGAAGAAACTTAGGTATGAGTCTAAGAGGTACGTTTAGGAGGACCCTTTTCTTTATAGAAGATGCAATGATGGAATCTACCGAAGATGTGTCACACGTGAGGAAGGACGGGCTATCCTACAAGCTTGTCATTCGACAACTTATGGAGCCACCTATCTACCTCAAGAACTCAAGCTCGGGTCCTTCATTGTGGATTTTATCGGCCATCTCTATTCAAGGATGCTTATGCCTTTTTTCACTCTTGTGACTCTTGTCAAAGGAGAGGCAACATTGGAAGAAGAGATGAGATGCCCTTGAATAACATATTGGAAGTCGAATTGTTTGATGTTTGGGGAGTGGATTTTATGGGACCGTTTCCTACCTCTTTTGGCAACCAATACATTTTTGTTGCGGTAGATTACGTGTCCAAGTGGATAGAAGCTATTGCCGCTCCCTCCAATGACTCAAAAGTGGTGACCAAGCTATTCAAAGACTATATTTTCCCAAGGTTCGGTGTCCCAAGAGTCGTGATTAGTGATGGAGGTTCCCATTTCATTAACCGCACCATCTATGCTCTACTTAAGAAATATGGAGTTAGACACAAGGTCGCACTTGCCTATGATCCTCAAATAAATGGGCAAGTGGAGGTGTCCAACCGACAAATCAAAGCAATTCTAGAGAATGTAGTGACAAAGTCAAGGAAAGATTGGAGCACGAAGCTCAATGACGTGCTATGGGCTTTGAGGACCGCCTACAAGACTCCCCTAGGCACCACGCCTTACCGGTTGGTCTTTGGGAAATCATGTCACTTACCCTTGGAGTTGGAGCATAGAGCTAGGTGGGCTTTGAAGGAGCTTAATTACAAAATGGACCTCGCGGGTAATAAACAATTCTTGCAAATGAATGAGCTTGATGAGCTTCGAATGGATGCTTATGAGATTACAAAATTGTACAAGGAAAGAACCAAGCAATGGTACGATTCAAAGATCGTGAGGAAGGAGATCAATGTTGGAGACAAGGTCATATTGTTCAACTCAAGATTCCAGTTGTTTCCGGGAACGTTGAGGTCCCGTTGGTCGGGACCCTTTGAAGTGGTAACCGTCTACCCATATGGCTCATATGAATTAAAGAACAAAGCAGGTCAATGCTTTAAGGTCAATGGCCAACAGATCAATACTACTATGAAGGGCTACCGATTAATAAAAAGAATTAGATGGATCTTGAAGACCCCCCTCTCTTGGGGGATGAGTAGGTCTTAAAACCAAAACTCGGTTTTGGTGGAGTTCCCCAACAACCACCACCTTTTTTTTAAATATTGCATGCATTTTAGATTAGAACTTAGTTACATTTTGATTTATACTTCAACTTGTGTAATTTTGGATTCGGTGATGGGATCGCCTTATTTTATTGAAAGTTTGTATTGTGAGAAAAGTGGGTCCCTCCTTTACTTAGCCTTCGTCCCAACTAGGTGAGTTAGTTTAAAAGCGGAAAAATCGAATTTCGGTGCTAAACAAAGAAGTCGGAAGTCGATTAAGAGGAGAACTGTTGAAACTAAGAGGAATTGTTGAAAACACAAAGAAAGAAGCCCCAGCCAGGTGACCGTCAGCCGGTCACCCCCGCCGGTTGGGACTCCTGGATTCAAATGTTGCATTTTTTTTAAGAAAGGTGGGGTTAGGGTGCGAGCCGGTAGGCCGGTAGCCGGCCAGCCGACTGGGACCACCCTCTATGAAGAAAAGTTTGAAAATTGGAGAGGAGAGGACTCCCAGTCGGTCGGTCGGCTGGCAGCCGGTCCGCCGGCTGGGAGCAGCAGCATTGGAGAAAAAAAGAGGAAAAGAGGAAAGGAAGGGAGCCCCAGCCAGGTACCCGCCGGCCGGTCCCATGACCGGCCGGTCCCATGACCGTGAATAAGTTTCCACTTCCCCCTCTTTTCCTTCTACTCTACTTCATTTTTTAAAATTTCCACTTCTCCCTCTAACATTTCCTCTCTCTAAATCCTCCAAAAATCACCCAACTCCCTTCTTACCTTCACTACTCACCTCAAGTCTTAACCCTTGATCTTATTAACCATGGCAACGAAAGAAAAAGAGCAAGGAGTGGGGAGCTAGCTAGTGCCCAAGGGGAATTGGTGGCTCAAGCGGCCAACGACACGGGTAAATTCATTTTGGTAAAAAATCGCCCCCCGTATAGTACTCGTTTCATTCATCGTGCCTTTATGCAAGCTTTAGGGTTAGACAAGATTACCTTTGATATTTTTATCCGGGTGGGTATGAAAAGGATGTACGACATCCATAAAAAGACCTCCCCTTCCTCACTTGGGAGTTTTTGAGCTCCCTAAAAATTGTCAAACATCAAAACTTTAAGGTAGCTTCCTTGAAATTCCGGCTTCTCAACCAGGATTATGACCTCTCCCTTGAGGAATTTGTCATGCACTTCGGTCTTGACCCGACCCCCTCCCATAAACCCCCGGAGGACTATGACTTGGGGAGGGTTTGGAAAGCTATCTCGGGAATTGATGAGGCGAAGGGGGTAAAAAGACCGGCCAATGCGGTTCACAATTCCGCCGTCCGCATTTGGCATCGGTTTATGGGTTTTACGGTTTTTGGGCGGGAAGAGCCGCATAATTTTCAAATCCCGGACTTGTATTTCTCATCATATGGCCCTACACTTGTACCGTCTTAGCAACTCACGGTCGGGTACCACGGCGATAGTGGTGGGTGGCATCATAACCCACCTTGCCAAATGCCTCACCCGGACTCCTTAAAATGGATTAAGAAAATGGATACTCCCGGGGGATACTTACTTGACCGCGGAGTATATTATCCAACAATCCTTAAAATGTATTAAGAAAAACCCCGTGGACGACAAAAACTATTGGCAAATCAAGGTGAACGGAGTAGAAAAATTGGTACCGCTTCTTAATGCACCAAAGATGAAGATCGGGAGGGATTCTCCTCATTACCGTCTCGAAATTGAGGCGGAACCGGAACAAGAAGCCGACACAGAAGCCGACACAACCGAACCCCCCCCCCCCCCCCCCCCCCCCGAGTTTTTGGCCATGATCAACAAATGTCGACTACCTCCTCCTTACAATACAACCAACCACCACCCTTCTTCCTAGCCGGAACTTTCTCTTTTGGGGCCTTTCAACAAGGCCAAAGCTCTTATAGCCAACCTCCGCAACAATATCCTCTTCCCGGCTCACTCGTTGAGTGATGGCGAATGTGAACTTGGGCCTTCAAGCGACCGTCGAGGATAGGCAAGAGCTTCACCGGAAGATTGATCGGGTCTATTTTGACCAATCGGTGGCTCAATTCCCCGTGTATGATGATTATGTGAGACGGGGATACAACCACCCATCCGACCTTCACCCTCACTTTTACCTTCTTCTCGATGGAGGCTATGCGACCCAAGATGGCTTCCTAGTCTACGGTTATATTCGTGTCACCCAAGATTATTGGAGTGATACCATCTTCCTACCCCCGGCTACACGACGAAGGCTATGGTGTCCATTGGTAAGGGGGTCCTCCAAACAACTCGGGGGAGGTGTTCATCACGGGAGAGAGATGGTGGTGGGTGAGGATCCGACTTTGAGTGGTGCGTTCATGGGCGAACCCTCCATGCCTTTGAACACGGATGACTTTATCCGTGATGAAAAGGGGGGGAACACCGAGTCCGGTGGAGAATCCGGGTGAACAAGGTTAGTCATGCTCCCAATTCAAAAATCCAAAATGACAAGTATGATCCCTAAATCCAAATCCCTTCATGCATTTTACATTTTTGCATGCATTTAGTTACTTGTAATATATCTTCAATTAGCACATCTAGTTGCATTCATTTAGGTTGCATTAGAATTTAATTATGTAATATATCGTCACATATAAGATTTGCATTCATATAGGATAGTTCGCATGTTATTCATTTTTGAGAAAAGACCAAAAATATGTTATTTATTTTTCATAAATTCAAAAAGAACAAAAACAAGTCATCTTATTTGATTTTTTCATTCTCCTCCTAGCACTTGGACATTGGGGAGGGAAATATTGTATATATTTGTAAATTTTTGTACATACGAGATCAAAATTTCAAACAAAATTTCAAAAAAAACAAAAAATCTTCAAAAAATTAAAAAATAATGCATTGTATATATATATGTTTTTGTCTAACAAGTTGTGTAGGCACATATGGAGCATTTGAAATAATAGGAGAATAGAAGACCGCTTGGTCTACTGTTTCCAACTATTTTCTCCTTTTCCGCTCTTGATAAGGTTAAAGTCGCGTTTTCTTAATCAAAGTAAACCTAATTCACAACTAACTAATAGTCAGCGGTAAGCAAGGTATCGAATCCACAGGGAGGCGGTAGTATTCTAATCTGTTAAACTAGGTTTGTCTCTATAGTAACAATTTCGGGGTTTTGAGATTGGTTTTCTAAACTAATAACAAACAATAACAATAACTAAAAGCAAACAATAACAACTAATAATAATGATAAGAATAAAAGATTGAAATCAATGAGATTAAAAGTATAGGATCACAAGTTCACTAGGATTATTGTTCAGGGGTAAGGGTGTAATAAACTATCGCGAATGCGGAAATATAAAACATACAAGCATGTGAATTATATAGCGGAAATAGGTAGTTTTAAAAACTTTTATACATGCAAGTTAAATAAAACGAGGAGTGTCAAAATATTACAACTAAATGCGGAAAATACAACAAAGAGACGGGGTCTCTTAAAATGTTAGCAAAGAACAAGTGTTTAACAAAACTAGCTAAATTCGTCTAGAGGTGAAAACTTCCACGGACAACGCCTGCTAGCTCACACCCGAACCCCAAAATATCATATCCAAAAAGTCGTCCATTGCAAGCAACCTGTTCATTCATGAAAAACATGAACGCCACAGTCAGTGGGGAGTAACTCCGCGTTCTCCCAGCCATATCACATTAAACGTACATATAAAAAAGTACAAAAGTAAAATCATGCATATATAGATATCCATGTGAGTTACGATAAGAATAGATAGGCAATCCAATATATAATGATAAGATCATGTGGAAATCAAATCTGTAACCATCATGTTATTCAAAGACTCGGGGAAACACTCTTAGGCAACCGAATACGCTCACTAGGGCTTGCATCTCACCGTTAGCGGTATAAGATTGATAAGATTGAGACTCGACAGACAAACCAAGTCAAATCATGTGATGATCACAATAAATCCAACATATTATCACCCATTCACGAACCAAGACAATGACGGTGCCAAATCATGCAATGACCATGAACAATATCATGAAATCACGCATTCAAAGACGACACAAGACGACAACTCTCACGGTAAATGAAACGCACTAGCATCGTGTACATGGCAAGTATGATTAACAGCATCCACGGGATAAGCATTTCCCCGAACTCATACACGATGACATTTCGTATATGTAGACTAATTTCCTCCTGGTAGCACGACGATAATAATACGTTCCTAGTCTAAACCTAGCCAGATTATCGGAAGTAAACGTTTTCGATTCGACATGCGATGACATTTCGCATCCAAGACTCGGTCTTACAATATATATGCCGAGTACCCCAAATTCGGTAGATACAATTCACGAAAGAGGCGGAAAAGAGCTCAAGCCTCATAACAAGCGGTACGCTACATGCAAATAACACCCCTCGCAAGGAACAACATTTGACGGCCGGGTCGATCAACGCATAGCGTTCAACTCCCAACAACGTCGTCGTATGCCCACTAACACATGCATTTAAGCAGTAGGATACCTCTCCGTTCCGACATTCCAGCCTTACGAACGGAAAGGTAGCCAAGGAAATGAGAGTTCAAAGCGCAAGGCAAAACAGTGCTCAAACCGTAACATTTGTAAAAACCGACTCAAAGTGGGACATATCAAAAACCGTCACGGAACATGTGATACAAGCGAATAAAATATCATATATCCAAAACATGAATATTATAAGTCACTACGTAATATTATACGATAAACGGATCATGCGAACTATTATAAATTACGAGTTTTAGAAATTATAGGAAATGCATACAGCCGTGTTCCTGGCCGGTCAGGGGACCGGCGGCCGGTGGGCCGGCTCAAAACACAGGCAAAAATCCAAAATGATAGAAAAACAGAGAAAAGTGGTCCAGGTCGGTCGGTGGACCGGCGGCCGCTGGACCGGCACAGAGCACCTCATCATACAAATTCCAATTTTCCAAAAATGTTACTGGAGTGTTCCCAGCCGGTTGGCAGACCGGCAGCCGGTCGACCGGCAGCCGGTCGACCGGCAGCCGGTCGACCGGCCAGGAACACCAGTTCATCCGTGAGCTTCCTTTACATATTCAATCCATTTCAATTCTCATAAATCAATTCTAATAATCAGCAACAATCAATATACATCATCAACAATCATCATATAACAACATTCATTAATCATACTAGGAATTCTAGGCTTCCTAATCGTATTCTAATACGATTTCTAGCATATAAAGCATGTAAAACACGTAAATGATACCGAGTAACCCTTCACCGTTACCTTTAAACGTCTCTACTAATCGTCAAGCTCCTCTTCAATAAGGTAATAGTCTTTGTCGGGATCTTGGAGGTCACCACCTACATAAAGATCATAAAAGATGAATGAAATTCATCTTGAGAAAGACGGGAAAATTTGAAAAGCGAGAAAGACGATGATTTTAACATCAACACGGATAGAGGAAGGTAAGGGGAGAAGAATGAGACGAACTTACGTGAATTCTATCGAGTAATGAACGAGCTAGGATGAATCAAAGATCGAAAATCAAAAGGGAGGCAAGGTTTTGATCTTTCTTAGAGAGGAAGAAATGTGTGTGTTTGAGTTTGAGTAGGGAAAATAGGTTAAGGAGTATGAGTATAAGTAAGGAAAAAGTCAACCAAAAGTCAAACTCGCCTTAAGACGGGATTCCCATGGAATCTCGCGAAAATTCCAAATACGAACTCGGAAATTCTAAATTCGACTCGAAACATAAAATTATAAATTAAAACTTAAATTTGCTGAAAAGATTTCGTAAAATATTTCTACTAGAAAAATAGGGTACATTTCCGGGTGTTACAATCACCCCACCTTTTAAAAAGTTTCGCCCTCGAAACTTGAGGAAAGAAAAATATACCTTACTCGAAAAGACTCGGATATTTACTACGCATAGAAGCTTCGGTTTCCCAAGTCTCTTCTTCGACATTAGCACTTCTCCACAAGATTTTCACCAACGGAACTACTTTACTTCTCAACTTCCTATCCTTACGATCTAGGATGCGGATCGGCTTCTCTTCAAAGGATAAATTCGGTTCAAGCTCGGGCAATTCAACTTGAAAGACATGGCTTGGATCACTAACATACTTTCTCAATTGAGAAACATGGAATACATCATGAACCTTAGCCAAATTCGGCGGCAAATCCAACTTATAAGCAACGGCACCAATCCTCTTCACAATATCAAAAGGTCCAATGTACTTCGGGCTCAATTTACCCTTAACACCAAACCGTTTAACACCCTTCATTGGAGACACCTTCAAGAATACTTTATCGCCAACCTCAAACTCTAACGGCCTTCTTCGGATATCGGCATAAGACTTTTGACGGTCTTGAGCGGCTTTCATTCTATCACGAATGACCTTCACATTATCCATGGTTTCAACAAGAACATCGGGGCCTAAATCACGATTGTCACTCAATTGATTCCAACATATAGGACTCCGACCTTTCCTTCCAGAAAGACCTCATATGAGCCTCTTGCTAGATGCATATAGCTATTGTTGTAAGAAAACTCCACCAACGTCAGCTCTTTCCCAACTAGACTGGAAGTCAAGAGCACAAGCCCTAAGCAAGTCTTCTAAAGTCTGAATAGTCCTCTCAGTCTGACCATCCGTAGCGGTATGAAAAGCAGTACTCATCAACAACTTACTACCCATGGCTTCTTGTAAAGCCTTCCAAAATCTCGAACAGAACCTCGGATCTCGGTCGGATATAATCTCCATAGGAACACCATGGTATCTAACAATTTCATCAACATAGGCTTTTGCTAAACGATCCAAATTCCAAGTTTCTTTGATCGGAATAAATCTAGCACACTTGGTCACTCGATCAACAACAACCCAAACAGCATCTTTACCTCCAACGGTTTTCGGCAAAGCCATAACAAAATCCATTGAAATAGATTCCCACTTCCATAG
>JAIUZE010017186.1:0-10532 GCA_022085475.1 Heliosperma pusillum | reverse complement strand
CTTATGGAAGAAAATGTCGGGCAGTCGATATGTTGGAATATTCAAGTGAGTGGACAATCGTGATTTAGGCCCCGATGTTCTTGTTGAAACCATTGATAATGTGAAGGTCATTCGTGATAGAATGAAAGCCGCTCAAGACCGTCAAAAGTCTTATGCCGATATCCGAAGAAGGCCGTTAGAGTTCGAGGTTGGTGATAAAGTATTCTTGAAGGTGTCTCCTATGAAGGGTGTTAAAAGGTTTGGTGTTAAGGGTAAATTGAGTCCGAAATACATTGGACCCTTTGATATTGTGAAGAGGATTGGTGCCGTTGCTTATAAGTTGGATTTGCTGCCGAATTTGGCTAAGGTTCATGATGTTTTCCATGTTTCTCAGTTGAGAAAGTATGTTAGTGATCCAAGCCATGTCTTTCAAAGGGATTTGCCCGAGCTTGAACCGAATTTATCCTTTGAAGAGAAGCCGATCCGTATTCTAGATCGCAAGGATAGGAAGTTAAGAAGTAAAGTAGTTCCGTTGGTGAAAATCTTGTGGAGAAGTGCTAATGTCGAAGAAGAGACTTGGGTAACCGAAACTTCTATGCGTAGTAAATATCCGAGTCTTTTCGAGTAAGGTAATTTTTATTTTCCTCAAGTTTCGAGGGCGAAACGTTTTAAAAGGTGGGGTGATTGTAACACCCGGAAATGTACCCTATTTTTATAATGGAAATATTTTACGAATACCTTTCAGTAATTTTAAGTTTTAATTAAGAATTTTAAGTTTCGAGTCGAATTTAGAATTTCCGAGTTCGTATTTGGAATTTCCGAGAGATTCCATGGGAATCCCGTCTTAAGGCGAGTTTGACTTTTTGTTGACTTTTCTCCTACACAACTCACACTACTCCTTAACCTATTTTCACTCATACAAACACAAAATCATTTCTTCCTCTCTAAGAAAGATCAAAACCCTTGCCTCCATAGCTTTTTCGATCTTCGAATCATCCTAGAGCATTCGTTACTTGATAGAATTCACGTAAGTTCGTCTCCTTCTTCTTCTCTTACCTTCCTCTATCCGTTTTGATGTTAAAATCATCGTCTTTCTCGCTTTTCAAATTTCCCGTCTTTCTCAAGATGAATTTCATTCATCTTTTATGATCTATTTGTAGGTGGTGACCTCCAAGATCCCGACAAGATATTATCTATTGAAGGGAGGAGCTTGGACGATTAGTTAGAGACGCTTAAAGGTAACGGTGAAGGGTTACTCGGTATCATTTACGTGTTTTACATGCTTTATATGCTAGAAATCGTATTAGAATACGATTAGGAAGCCTAGAATTCATGGTATGATTAATGAATGTTGTTATATGATGAATATTGATGATGTATATTGATTGTTGATGATTATTAGAAGTATATTTGAGAATTGAAATGATTTGGAAATGATTTGGAAATGAATTGAAGACTCACGGGTGAACTGGTGTTCCCTGCCGGTCGACCGGCCGCCGGTCTGCCAACCGGCTGGGAACACATCAGTAACATCATTGAAATTTTGGGAATTTTTGTATAGGGGGTTCTGAGCCGGTCGACCGGCCGCCGGTCCACCGACCGGCCTGGACCACTTTTCTCTGTTTTTCTATGATTTTGGATTTTTGCCTGTGTTCTGAGCCGGCCCACCGGCCACCGGTCCCCTGACCGGCCTGGAACACGGCTGTATGTTTTTCCTATAATTTCTAACACTCGTAATTTATAATAGTTCGCATGATCCGTTTATCGTATAATTTTACGTAGTGTCTTATAATATTCATGTTTTGGATATATGATATTTTATTCGCTTGTATCACATGTTTCGTGATGGTTTTCGATATGTCCCACTTTAAGTCGGTTTTTACAAATGATACGGTTTGAGCACTGTTTTGTCTTGTGCTTTGTACTCTCATTCCCTTGGCTACCTTCCCGTTCGTAAGGCTGGAATGTCGGAACGGAGAGGTATCCTACTGCTTAAATGCATGTGTTAGTGGGAATACGACGACGTTGTTGGGAGTTGAACGCATTGCGTTGATCGACCCGGCCGTCAAATGTTGTGTACTTGCGAGGTGGTGTTATTTGCATGTAGCGTACCGCTTGTTATGAGGCTTGAGCTGTTTTCCGCCTCTTTCGTGAATTGATCTACCGAATTTGGGGTACTCGGCGTTTTCTTTGTAAGACCGAGTCTTGGATGCGAAACGCTTTATCGCATGTCGAATCGGAAAATGTGATTCCGAGAATCTGCCCAGGTTTAGATTAGGAGCCGTTTAATTATCGTTCCTACCAGGAGGAAATTAGTCTACATATACGAAATGGATTGAATCGTGTATGCGTTCAGGGAAGGTTTTACTCCCGTGGATGCCCATAATCATACTTGCCTTGTACACGATGCTAGTGCGTTTCATTTACCGTTAGAGATGTCGTCGTGTCGTCGTCTTTGAATGCGTGATTTCATGATATTATTCATGGTTATTGCATGATTGGGCACCGTCTATGTATTGGGTTGTTTGAATGGATGATAACATGATGGATTTATTCATGGTCATTGCATGACTTGGCATGGTTTGTTTGTCGAGTCTCAATCTTATCAAACTTATACCGCTAACGGTGAGATGAAAGCCCTAGTGAGCGTATTCGGTTGCCTAAGAGTGTCTTTCCCGAGTCTTTGTATAACATGATGGATTCGACTTGTAACTCTTATGCTCCTATCATTACATATTGAATTGCCTATTTATCCTTATCGTAACTCACATGTATATTTATATATGCATGATTTTACTTTTGTATTTCCTTCTATGTACGTTTAATTTGATATGGTTGGGAGAACCCGGAGTTACTCCCCACTGATTGTGGCGTTCATGTTTTTCATGGATGAACAGGTTGCTTGAATTGGATGGCCTTTTTGCTTTGACTATTTTGGGTTCGGGTGTGAGCTAGCGGGCGTTGTCCCTGGAAGTTTCACCTCTAGACGATTTAGCTAGTTTTGCTAAACACTTGTTCTTTGCTAACATTTTGAGAGACCCTGTCTCTTTGTTGTATTTCGTACTTAGTTTGTAATATTTTGACACTCCTCGTTTTAATTATCTTGCATGTATAAAAATTTTTAAATTACCGTATTTCCGCATATTATTTCACATGCTTGTATGTTTTATATTTCCGTATTCGCCAGAGTACACCCAAAATAATTATAGTGCATTAATTGGTGAGATTCTGACTCCCCCCCGCGGTTTTTCCCACATTGGGTTTCAGCGTCATCATTTTCGTGTTTCCTTATTCGTTACTTAACTTTCATTGTTATTTTTGTCATTACATTCGCGTAGTTTTCATTCGTATTCTATCAGAAATCACATATAAATCAATCCCCACAACAAGGATAAAAAGAGTAGATTATTTTGACCCTTCCATAAACAATTTGATAGGTTTCGTCAATTGTTGGCCAAAAAAGCTTGTTTGAGTCTTTTTTCTGAACTATAAGCTTGGCATTCATCAAACAGTAGTAGAATATACAACTACAACTTTACTTTAGGTACTCCAAAGTTGTAGTACAATGACATCGCTTTACCTTTTCTTCCCTATTTTTCAAAGTTATAGCTAAACCAACTATAACTTTGCTTGCCAAAACATGCTTAATATATCACGATTAAACAAACGATTACAAGCACCAAGCATATATATAATTTAAACATACTTGCAAAACATAATGATTTAACTATATGGTATCATACAAAATATAAATACAATCATCACACATATCTGGTGCCATCAAGGAGCACACCGACGATGCCATCAACTAGTTGATCTTAATAACCAATCGCGGTGCCATAAACTAGCACATCGTTGTGTAAAAACTACCCATGCGCTGTCTCATCGCTGTGGCACTTAGGCCGCGGAGCCTAGTGAAGGGACACGTTATGGCTTTGTAACCGTTTTGAAAGGCTTTGAAACCGATAAAAGGTTTGAAGAAACCAACATTTGAACGAGTCGCAACCAATTTATTGTGAAAGATTGGAAACTTATCAATCTTTATGTCTATGTCAACCCATAAATGTCAACACATAAAATGACATAGACAAGAATAATGGTTCCCCTTAGCATTCTATGTCTAGAATGACTCTCCTTATGTTGTGAACACGGATGTTCACAGAGATCCAAGGAAGGGGTGAGGGTGCAATTGGGAAGCCCTTCAATCAAACACTCAATCCCGCCCGCTTGATAACGACTTCTACTAATGATTGGAGTTGTATTCGTTACATTTCACTATATTCATTATAATACTCATGAATGCAAACAATGTTTTGGACCCATCATGTTAATTAGCTAGGTTGGTTGAATTTAGCAAGGAAGAATTAGAATGTCAGGGTTGAATTTAATGTTGTTACATCGCACAAGTACAAAAACAAACAATATGAAAGAGGAATTTGAAAGAATAAATGCCAGAATAAATATTAAGTGTTATTAAGACACTGAACAGGCGATCATACTGATTAATAGTCGATTAATATTAGTCCTAATTAACTTCGTCTGGACAGATGAGAAGCATATGCAAACATGGGTTTAGAAGAGGCACATCATATGGTGCACCCTTCCTAAGAGCATGTTTGACTTTATTAGTCAAACAGTCTTGACAGAAAGAGAAACATGCACAAATACACACTTAGAAGAAGCGCATCACTTTATGCGCCCTTTATAAAAAAATAAGATTTGGCTCTATTTGCCAATTTCGTCAATTCGTTAAGTTAGTTAGTTACGAAATCGATTTTAATTAATTATTATGAAATTTGCATAAAAATACGGAAATGGATGAGAGAGAATGAAGAGAGAGAAAATCTTTGAAAAACCTTTCCAAAAAAAAATTGATTTAGGGATTGGTGTTATGGCTAGAGGTCGGAAAAATCATATTACTGCTGTCACTCAATCTGAAAAATTGCAAAAAAAAAAAAAGAACAACTACCACTACAAGAATCAGGTTCAGTACCGACCGTTTTCAGCGGTCGCTAATAGTGCAAATCGGTCGGTAATAACTTCTTACCGACCGTTTTTCCTTCCGTGGCGTCCGAATAAAATCGGTCGGTAATTGTGGTCGGTAAATGTTTCATACCGACCGATTTGAAGTCGGTCGGAAAAATACCGACCGACTAATCAGTCGTTAGACAGAATATCCGTCGGTGCCAAAACACATTGACTTGGTCAATAAAAAGGTGAAGTCGGTCGGTAAAACACAATTCGGTCGGTAATTACCGACCGACGGTCGGTCGGTATAAGGGGAAATCGGTCGGTACCATTTTTAGACCAAAAATAATCAGAAACTATTTAGACGGCAATCGGTCGGTATTTGTAGGGTTTCGGTCGGTAAATTGTTGAGTCGGTCGGTAAATTATATGAGTCGGTCGGTATTAATTGTAAACGATTTGGGTGATTTTGCTTCTTATTTTCCCCCATTTGCTATATTTCCTGCAAATTTTTCAAAATATATACAAATGCGTTCGTACACAATTTTTTGAAACCAGAAACCGTCTTTCAAATTAGAAACTACTAAAGTTTACATTACAAGTCTTACAACTACTAAAGTTTACATTAGAAACTACTAAAGTTTACATTAACTAGCATAACCATGTCTTATACAACAAACTAATAAAGTTTACATTACAATTAACCCTGTCTTACACAACCAAGTACCTTACACTTGAAAACCACTTCCGCCTCCACCGGGGTTATCGTTATTTGGGTTAGTCGGTAAATCAAATATGTTATTGTTGCATCGGTATTGGGTTTGGGATTCAAGCAGTTTGGCTAAGGCCTCAATTTGGCGCCTTGTTTCTTCCCGTTCACGCATAGTAGCGGCTTGACTTGCCGTGATTTGCTGCCTTAGTTCTTCTTGATTTTTCACGTAAAGTTCATCCCTTTGTTGCATCTCCTCTCTATACTTCCTAAACTCTTCGACTTCCCTCTCACGTGCTTGAATTGATTGAGTTAGAACACCCGGGATATATTGTTGGGAGGCGGAAGATTTACCTGTCGACGATGATGACGCCGGGGGAGTGTAATATAGTGAGGCGGCGGTCCCTAAACCAAAGACTTGGCCCTTCTTGTATCCATCCACCGAATCGTACCAAACCTTGTTAACGTCAATCGGAAGTCCTTGCTCCGTAAGCTCGGCTATCATCCTTTGAAAATTTTGCTACATTGTCAAAAAGAAAGTTGTAAATAACTCATCTATCGTCCTTAGAAAATAAAAAAGCGTCTATCGGAAGTCCTAACACAAATGTAAAAATGAAATTTCGAATGTAGTAATACTTACATATCTAGCTCGGGCAGTTGGATGACTCCATTGCTCCTCACCATCAACCATTCTCATATGGCTATCAAGAAATAGCTCCACTGCATTAGGGGCTACACCCCCCTTATCTTGCGCCTTTAATAAAACCAAATCAAACATTAACTTCAAATTACAAATACTAACTTTATACTAACATTACACTAACAAAGTAAATTATCAACTTCAAATACTTAAATAAGTTCAAATTATTTACCATCTTAGCAGCATGTTTAACAGCTTTGATTGACCCGTAGTGATGTGTAGTAGGGCCATCTTCGCCGCCTTTCTTGTTGATGGAAGCTTGTTTCGATCTCTTGATAAACGCCTTATTCTTCCGCTTCTCGATTAATTCTTTGAAAACATTAGGAAG
Organism: Heliosperma pusillum; assembly: GCA_022085475.1. Taxonomy (NCBI): domain Eukaryota; kingdom Viridiplantae; phylum Streptophyta; class Magnoliopsida; order Caryophyllales; family Caryophyllaceae; genus Heliosperma; species Heliosperma pusillum. Next base: position 3,849 of record JAIUZE010017186.1, on the reverse strand, counting down.
CATCCAACCCGGGCCAACCGGATTCTTACCTCTTATCATCTGGCCGGCATCATACATGGCGTCTTTTAAACGCTTTCTACACGTCTCATTGTATTGCTTCCTACACTCATCCTCATGCTTAGGATCCCAATTGCACAATGTCTACACATAAAAACAACAACACTTATAAAAACAAACACACATATAAATTAATAAAGTAAAAGTTTATATATATAAATACCCGAAAATTAGCAAACCACGCATCCCTTTTACTTTTTGGAGCCTCTTTCCAGCTCAAGTAAGGGACATCGTAGTTGTTTTTGAAAGACCGGCTAACTCTTCGGACCACTTGGCTATCGTCAAACCTATATCAATATTTATATTAGAAAATGATATGTAACATGTTTATACGTGTAATTTATTAGAACAGATATTATAAATAAGAAATTATACCATAATAACCCCGGCTCTATATCAATAGGTAACTCTCTTGATGTCGCAGGGGTTGTACTTTCGTTTGATGTCTGCCCCTGCTCATTGTTGTTCTCTTCGTCGCTCGTCTCCCCCTCTTCTATCACCGGGTCCCTAAATACTATACCTTGTTCTTGTGGTCGTCCTCGTTCTCGTCCTCGTCCTCGTCCCCGTCCATGATCTCCTGACATCTTAAACAAAACTAAATATACACAAGTTAATGTTAGCAATTAAACATTGTTGTCAAGTAAACAAAGGAGTTTGATAATTGATGAAGGAAGCAATCAAGGAAGCAATCTTATCTACACATTTGTGCGATAAGTTGTGCTCACATTTTATGTTAACAACCCTTGCAGCTGCTTGTAACACCGACACATCGCTCCTCTCATATAAAGGTCTCTCCGCCGCATCTAACATATCAAAAAAACTCTTCAACTGAGGGTGTGGAGTTTCCTCTTCACCAATAGGGGGTTCCTCCATATGTTCTAATGCACGGTCACCTAAGGCATCTATTACCATCTCTCGATCTGGTCCTCTTATGGGAGATTGAGTAGTGTTTGGTACATTGTTTGGTATTTTCAAGGAGTAAGGCTCACCATGACACACCCAATCATAATAATTTCCCGTAAAACCTTTACTAATAAGGTGTTCTTGTACCACGAATTCACTCAAGTATTTCAAATTTTTGCACTTTACACATGGACATCTAATTAGTTGTGAATTCCTAAATTCATCTCGACTTTTAACATATTCAAGAAAACTATTCACCCCACATACAAACTCATACTTAACCATCTTCCTAGCATCAACCCTTTCATACATCCATTCTCGTTCAACCCTCTTCATTACAAATCTATATAAATACATAAATATAACATAATTAGGCAATCCAACAACTAATTGAGACAATCTACATTCTTACTAAATAGGCAATCTAAATACTAATTCGTATTACGAATTTTAACCAACTAATCAAATTATACTACCAACATAAAATTTCTAACTACAAAAATTTAACCAACATTCAATTTCACAACCAAAGTCCAACATATATCTACTACTAACAACATGAATACTATCTATGTAACAACCCGAAAAATACTAATTTTTCTAGTAAAAATAGTTACTAACACTTTTCAGTAGAACTTAAGTTTTTAAAATAGGAATTTTTGTTCCGAGTCTTATTTTGAAATTCCGCGTTCGTATTTGGAATTTTTGAGGGATTCCATGAAAAGACCGTTTTTAGTCATCTTTGACTTTTCTTGACTTTTAAGTCGTCTTTGACTTTTCCTTGACTTTTTAAAGTCGTCATTGACTTTTTCTTGACTTTTAAGTCGTCCTAAACTTTTCTTGACTTTTAAGTCATCTTCGACTTTTCTCGACTTTTCAGGCAACTTTGACTTCCGTTGACTTTTCCCGACTCGCCTTACAAGTTTGAAGACCGAAATTTTATTTAAAAAAATAATATTTTTGATTTATTTTTATTTAGATTTATTAAGAGTTATCATAATTTAATATAATTATTTTGAATTTATTCGGAATTTAAAGAATAACGTTTACGGTTTTAAACGAACGTCATTTAACTATTCCCGACTCATCGTAAATCCCGTAACAAAATCGAAACTCGACTTTGGCATGAGTCACACGCCCATGTCATCGTTTTCCACTCACTTGAGATATTTTAATTCTTTTGATTAAATTAATAAGAATATCTAAGATATTTTCAACTTTATCGATCAGTTAACGAAAATTACGCTAATCGCTCAAAATCAGACCCGCTTTCTCTCCTATCCTCACGGTTTTTCTTCTCTCTTTGACCTTGATATTTTCTTTCTTTTCATTACAATAACATAATATCTTGATAGTTAATTCAATTAACTTAATATCTAATTAATTACGGTAATATAATTATTATACCGGGTCAATTCCATACCCACAATTTCAAAACCCAACTCCCTAGTTTGCTCTATATTACACGACACTCCTCACTCCACTTTACTCACAAACAACTTTTCATCTTACAATAAATCAAATAAAGATCAAATATCACTTTCTTTAATCGTTCTTCATTTGTTCTTCGTGTTCTTCAATTGTTCATCATCGTTCTTGAGCAAAACCTTCATAAAATCTTCATTTCTTAATTAAATCCGTCCTAACTTATATTTCTAGACTCTCCTCTTCGCTCCACATCTTCACGTACGGTTTTATTTCAATTCCGACAAAATCGTTTTCAACACTTTAATTATGGAAAATCAAGTTTAAGTTCTAATAATGTTTTTCTTGTCATTTCTTATAGGGGAAGATTTTGAAGACGAGTTTGATGACTCGTATATATTAGGGGAAGATTAGAAGACGGGTTTCTTAGTTTATACTTCTTATTTTGGTGCTAATTGATTTTTCTAGCTAAGGTAACGATTCCGAGTTACTCGACGAATAGATGTTACATCCCTTAGTAGCTTTAGTCTTCTTTAGTTTTTGGTTCATCTTTAGTTTTGGTTCATATTTTTATGATTCATGGATTTTTAGTTAGTAACATGTTAAGTAGTAGTTAGTATGATGTTTTATGATTTTATAACATGTTGGTTGATGTTAATGAATTTGGATGATTTTCCATAAGTTATGATTTTTATGATTTTGTATGAATTTATAATATGTTTAGTGTTCTCGATAAATTTTGATGATTTTTAATAAGTTATAATTTTTATGTTGTTTAGGAAATTTTAATATGTTTAGTGTTCTTGAGAAATTTGGATGAATTATTTTTAATCATGACCTTTGGTATGATGGTTGTTAAAAATGGTGGTTTGATAATTAAAACAAGTTGGAATTAATTTGGTGGGGTTTGTGGTGTGAACCGTGGGGTTGGTAGTGAACCGGACCAACCAGACCGGTCCAGGCCGGTTCAGACCGGTCTGGGTTGGTCCATGGTGGGTCCGGGTTTTGGTCTCTGGGTTGTGTCGATGTTTGATAGTTAAATTGTTGTTTGGACGGGTTTTAAATATGTTAAAGCATGCGGGAATTTTTAAGAAACGGGTTTTTGAAATTTAATAAAAACAGCCATTTCTAGCCAAATCAGGCCGTGGGGCCCATCTAGGTCCATGTGGGTCCGGCCCAATTCAGCCCGTGGGTCCCACCTTGGGACTTGTGACGGTTTTTGAGTTATCGTCATTTTTATCGTGTTTTGTAATATTTAGCAAGTGGGAAATGTTAATAAGTAAAATATTTAATTAAAAAGGTTTTTCATAAAATTATTATTTCTCACATGTTAGAAATGATAAGACGAGATCGTAGTTTAATTGGATATCATTTAAGTCAAGCGGGGGTTTACGTAAGATTTAATAATTCACATGTTAGAAGTTTTTAATAAAATAACATGTAATGAATATGTTGATTTTATGT
>JAIUZE010017185.1:0-27097 GCA_022085475.1 Heliosperma pusillum | reverse complement strand
TTCTAGTATATTCTATCTCAATTTGTTGTTAACCTAATTAGCCCACCTAGGGTTTGAGCCACCTAGGGTTTCGTGGAAACCTAGGTTTGTGCCTCCTAGGGTTGCGTGCCTCCTAGGGTTTCGTGTAGCTTAGGAATCCGGCCTCCAAAGGCTTGTTTCCCTTGTTTACCTAATCTAGGATTCTACTATATCTTTACAACAATATTTTGAGATATTAAAGATAAATATATTTCTATAAGATAAACCAAATAATATTTTGAGATAAAGATATTTCTAAAAGATAAGCAAATATTATTTTATGATAAGATAAGTATCTTTATTAAATATTATACTAGGGTTTTATATCTACTATGATTCTACTACTATAAATACTCATTCACATACAATTTGTAAAATACACGACATACACAACAACCACACGGCACACATCTACTACTTGTGTTGATTTTCCAAAATCGTTTTAAAGCAAACCTTTGAGCAAATATTTATTATTTTTATAGTTTGTTTTTAAAAGAGTCGTGCATCAATTATTATCAATCGCTTGAGTGAAATACGTTATTGGATAATAGTACATCATTATAAGCTTACAATTCTTTAACGGGAATTTGTGTGAGTTATATTGTACTTTCTTATTAACGTAAGATAGTATAGAGTATTTAGCGATACTCACCTTGAGATATAATCATAGTGTTAATTATACGAGTGGGTTGATAATTTTTGTAATCCGTAGGAAGGTACTAAAAATTATTAATCGAGAATAGTGGACGTAGGTTTCAACGTGTGAAACTGAACCACTTCAAAAATCGTGTGCCTCTCTCTTATCTCTTTACTTTTAGTTATTTCGTTATTTGCGCTTACTTTGATTAATTAATTAGTTGATTTTAATTCATAAGATCAAACAATTAATTACATATCATATAAATCGAAAAAGTGGGGCTAGTTTTTAATACTCAATTCACCCCCCCTCTTTCGTATTCGATCAATAGGCTCTACAATGAAGACGAGCATCAGCCATATCAGAAGTATGTGTCTGCCATAGCTTACCAAGCTCCTCCAGCTCGCTAGGAGTGAGGGAATTCAAATCCAGTTTATCAAAATGATTAAGGGAACGAGATGACGACGTACCAGCACTACCCGAGACCATGTTGGCTTTCGCTGAAGGGCTATTCACGGATTACTTCCCACGGTCAGGAGCAGAATGGCGACGGGTCTCAGGTACGAAAACAGCGTTTGTTAAATCCGTCGTAGCATTCGGGTCTATATAAATACGATCACGTGATCCACGCCAGTTCTCGGGAAATTTTCCCGTCACTCGGTAACAAAATTTCAAACTATGGCCCGATTTTTGACAAGCAATGCAGAAATATTTAGATGGTTCAGATGGGTTACGACGAGTATCACGACCTCCCCCACCCGTCTGTCTAGTGTCGGCGTGAACCCGAGCTGCAAAAGCCATTGGTTCAGGTGTAATATCGTGCTTAGCGGTTGATAAATTACGAACCCCTTCATCTTGTAATAAACGGTTATAAATGAGATCTAAAGAAGGAAGGGGAGTGATACCGATAATTTGGGAACGGATATTAGAAAAGCGTTCATCAAGACCAAAGAGGAAACCACGTACCCGTTTCTTGTCACGTCTGGCCGTCATTAAATTAACCCATTCACAGGAGCAGGGACTGCACGAGCATGGCGGAAGTGGATCGTGTTCGAGTATGGCGTCCCATATGGTTGTCATTCGGCCATAATACGCCATTAGAGTTTATGTCGGGCCTTGATGGCAAGCGAGTAACTCGGCTTCCAGTTGATAGATCCGAGCATCGTTGTTCTGAGATAAACGATTCTTAACATCCTGCCAGACCATCTTTGCCTCAGGACGTATATAAATTTGTTTTCGTAACGTAGATTCGATAGAAGTAAGAACCCAAGACGTGACCAGTGCATTGGTCTCTGTCCAGGCTACAATTTTGTCTGAACCAGTGGCGGGTTTAGGGACTGTGCCGTCGATATAGCCGAGTTTTCCTTTCGCCATAAGAGCAAGACGAAAGAATCGGGACCATTAATCATAGTTGTTGCCATTGAATGCAACAGGAGCAATATTGTGACTGGGATGTTCAACATGGACAAGAGAATAAGAAGAAGGTTTAGGAGGAACAATGAGTTGAGCCTCACCATTTGTCATTGTGAGAAGAGAGGCAGAGACCAAGAAAAAAAAAATAATAGTGAGAGAATGGTGAGAGGCGTTTGAAGACTAAACCCTCAAAAAAAATAAATTCACTCAAACCAAGGATAATATAATTGATATCCTTAACTTTGTGAAATGATGAAATTATGCCTCTTGGGTTTCATTTCTAGCAACCCAGTCCCGTTAATTTAGTTTAAAGTGAATTTTTTTTTTACTTTTCATGAATATTTCATCAAAATTATTATCAATTCCAATTAATCATATATGAATAACAAACCTTATAACTCTTATACAATACGGAGTATATAATTGTAATAACAAGTATTTTTAATAATTTTACAATTGTTAGGTAATTTATTATATAAATGTTAGAATAATTCATGAAATTTTATCATATTTTTATTATGTTTATTATAGATGGATGTAAAATTCGTTTTTAGACGAATAATTACTATTTGTATATAATTTAATAAAGTTGAAATTAATGATTTTTATGTGTTATTAATATCAACAAAACTTGTTTGTTGTGAATTTAGGAAAAAATATAAATCGAGGTTAAATTTCACATTCTGTCAAAATAAAAGGGCTTAATGACATTTTTAAAATTTAATAAGCTTTATTTCACCATTAAATAAATTTAAATAGGTTATTTAAAATTAGACCCGTTTAAGAATAAGACGCTATGTCCGTTTTAAATGACAATTTGCAAAAGTTGATTAAGACTTATCTCATGGAGTCAGGGGCCCGCAATAAGAAACGTGTAGTCTTCTTATAAGAAAGACTAATATTGGATTACTACTGACAATAGTCCGCGAATAACCATGGCCCATGGGCCACTCAAGGATAGTGAGCAGACTGATAAGTAAGAAAGGCTATGGATAAGTCGTACTTAAGACGGGTAATATCTGTTTTAATCTTAAGACGGTCAAATACTAATACATGGTGATAATAAAGATTTTTTTTTTCATTTTCTAGGCAATAAATGGGGTAATTTATCATGTATTTGACTCGACAGATAGTCTACGGCTTAAACAAGAATTTGCGTAGTAACACAATGTAAATGAGTAATTTAGGATCGACATTTTAGCAAAAAGTATTTTTTAAAGAGTTGATGTGGAATAAAAATAAAACGGTCTCTGTTTAAAGCACCAATTGTATCATTTGCTCCCTCCAATCCATTCTGGTTAATTATGTAATCCTCAAATTTGGGTGATGCCTTTTCATTTGATTATTTATAGTTACAATATATAACAGAATCACTAAATACAAGGTAACCGAATCAATATACAATATTTACCAATACACCCCCGCAGTTGGAGCGGGAGGGGAACAGACGCTGAGACTGGAGCGAAACCGTGTGAATATGTGCGTGTGTAATAATATTCCGCATGCACATGAAGAACTTTTACCTTCCCAATACGCTTTTGCTCGCGAACGAAATGAATATCGAGCTCAATATGTTTAGTTCGTTGGTGTTGAACCGGGTTACCAGATAAGTAGACCGCAATTATATTATCACAAAAAACAAGCCTAGCAGAAGAAACGGGAACACGAAGTTCAATCAATAAATTACGTAGCCAATCAACAACCACATTAGCAACTTCCTTATATTCAGCTTCCACACTAGAACGAGAGACAACATGTTGGCGTTTGAGGACCAGGACACCAAATTATCTCCAAGAAAAACACAGTAACTAGAAGTAGAGCGCCGTGAGTCAGGGCAACCCGCTCAATCGGCATCCGAATAAGCGGATAAGGTATGTGTGACTGACTTCGTAAGAGCCAATCCACAATCAATCGTTACCTTAATATACCGTAAGATACACTTTAGAAATTGAAAATGAGGCTCACGAAGGGCGCGCTTAAATAAACATACTTGTTACACGAGATATGTGATGTCGAGTCTAGTGATAGCGAGATACTGAAGGGCACCTACTAGGCTACTATAAAGTGAGGGATCGACAATGACAGAGCTACCATTGGCGCTCAAATTCGACCCAGTGTTAACAGGAGTGGATACAAAATTACAAGAAACCATATTTGCTCGAGCAAGGATATCAGTAAGCCTTGCTGAAGACGGTCACATTTCGTTTATATCTAGACATTTGTTTTGTCTTAAGTATAAAAGTGGTAGTTATTCTACCTGTCTTAAGTTTAAAACGGACAGTGTCCGTCTTAAATAAAAATCTACTATATACTAAAGCAGAAATATTTCAGTGTTTCTGATTGGCCGCATAAATTTAGAACAAAGGGTAAGCGGACCCCACGTTCAAAGCAAAAGATTAATTACTCTCTCTCCTCACTCTTTAACACTTCTGATTTATTTACTCTCTCCTCACTCTTAACATTTCTGATTTAAATTATTTACATATTTACAAATTTCATAATATTTACAAATTTTATAATTTTATGATGTTATAAGCATATTTTCATATTTCATGATTTTAGGATGTTATAACTTATAAGCATATTTCAATTATATTTTCTTAGACTTTTATGAAATTACAATATTCTAGCAATAACAAAGTCTAATATATATAAAACTCAATAAAAAATTAAAAATAAAAATTTAAAACTAACAATTTCATGCAAAACAAAGTCAAAATAATACAATTAATAATTAAAATTACAATACTCTTGCAACTAAATAAAAAATCTCTCAGACGGAACTATAACCGCTCATCATCGAGATTCGATGAAGACTCGATAGCGATAACTAAATGTCACCATACCACATGTAGTGTTGACGACAATATAGTTAGCTGCCAATAGTCGAAACTACGCAAATCCATACTATCCTATAACCAAAAAACAATCTCATAATGGTGTTACAAACAATTCATCATCGATATCTTTTTTATATAAAAGCACAAACAATTAAATGATTTTCATTGGTTCCTGGTTTTCAGGAATTAAAAAAGTCAACTTTTTTTTCTTATGTAGGGACCCCCACTACTTGACAATATTTAATTAACACTCTTTACTCTCTAACTTTTACTTATATTTAGTTACTTCTTTTACACAAAATCATATACACAAACCATACATTTTACATTTGGGTTGCATAAATATTACAAATACAAATCCCTACAATATCAACACCCAAAATTACAAAAAGTACATAAAATTTATATCAAACTTTATATTAAAAATTTCTTATACAATACGAACAACCAAAGAAAAAATAACAGTTGTGAACCAAAATTTTAAGAACAAATAACAATTTTAATCAATACGAAATTTCAATGAATTAATATATCAATAAATAAAATAAGATCCTGCAAATTTTATACAATAGTACATAAAATACTCCATATATAGAAAAGAAATTGGATAAATTATACTCTGTAGTTTATAAAATCGTATGGTACCCAAAAAGAAAAAAACATATAAATGTTTTAGGAATTAATTAAAATAAAAAGAACATATAAATATATAAGAAATGAAAAAATATATTTGAAAAAATCGGGAAAAATAAAACATTTATTCATTTGGCATGCAAGCATTTACAATATGAATATTGATTTAGTTAAAAATTATTATGTATATATGCTCATGTATGTGATGTATCCAATAATAATGTATGTTATTATGACCCGTGCATTTTTTGCACGGGTTTAAAACTAGTTTGTGTTATGATACATATCGTACAAATTTAGAAGGGTATTTTTAATACTATAATCATTTTATGGGTTAAGAAATTACTAAACGCTTGCTACCTGCCCTTAATTGCACCCATTGATCAAAACCAAAAGAAGTAAATTTGCGTTCCGTAATATGCAACCATTATCTTTCCGTCTTCATATATAACAATTTCAGACAACCTCATCAACTCTACAGCTAAATGTAAAATAAATCACTAAGTCTTCTGCTGAAGACGGTAAAATTTCGTCCTAACCTTACGACGGGGTAAATGTGACCCATTTAAAACAAAATGTAACTTGTATAATTTTCTAACCAAAACAGGTTGTTTGTCACATGATTACTTTTTATTAAAAAATGGCGATATTTCACCCATCTTAAGCTTAAGACGAAAAATGTCAGTCTGAAAATTTGCCAAAATAAATAAATAACATCGGTATAAAATGTAAATACATCTCACATAACATTTTTACAGCATGTTCTATACAAGAAAATGTTCAGCAGTTCCTACTACTTCCTTCAATTGCCTTCAATAGAAACAAGCATTCAAACGTCGGCCGAGATAGGTCCTTCCAACACAACATTAAGTAGCACCTACAGCAGTACAGGTAAAAGGATAGGAGAGCTGGGAGCATCAATGTAATCATTTTGCCAACGCTTCCGTCTGGTTACTGTCAAATGTAAGAAAATTTTCAAAATTAGTTGTGTTCAACACACCTGCATTGAGCACTTGCATCTAAACCGCGTAGCCTGGGTAACGAAACTGGAACAGGGTAGAAGACCCGGAACGGAATGCTATATCAGGGCACCAGAATGCATAATCAGAAACCAAAACTCTTCAGTTTAATGGTCGACGAAAGATCACTACATGTCTACATTTGATTTTATAGACAAACTAGTTCACTTTTCACCATGTTTCTTGGTGAAAATGTCCCATACTGTGATGAAAACGTTAATTCAAATCAGAGCTCCGCATCAGTCGGGGAATAGTCCCATAGTATCCTTGGTGAACCTAGGTGATAACTCTTATTAAAAAGATAATTATATCTGCCCCTTTTGTTTCCAAGTACCATCCGGTTTAGCCCAAAATTCGAGCCAGGTAGGAATAGGATTATAAGGGCAGCAAACCTCCCTGACGAGTCTTAACCCTACTGCATTCCCAAGTAATCGAACTCGGGACCGTTGGTTTAAGCTAGATCAATCTCTATTAAGTTATGTATGTCCTTCAAGCATACTTAATGCAGCAACTTTTCTCAACTCTTTCTCTTCCATTACATTCCTAATCCTGTTAGCATCATTCCACCTTCCTGCACCAGCATACATATTATGAATCGTCACATGCGCAATCACGTTTTTAGGATCCATGTCGATGAGCAACTCACCAACCTTCTCCCCAAGCTCAACATTTCCATACACTCTACAAGCACCAAGCAGTGACTCCAGCATATCAACAGACAGTCCACCTGGCAGTTTCATGACTATTTCATATGCTTCATTCAAATTGCCTTCTCTTCCGAGCAAGTCCACCATACAAGCATAGTGTTCCGTTCTTGGTTGCATTCCACATTTGATCATGGAGTTGAATATACTTTTGCTCTGTTCAGACAATCCAGAATGATTACACGCTGATAAGAGATTAAGATACGTAATATCATCAGGCTTTATCCCTGAATTCTCCATTTCTGACAAAAGGGCAACAGCAGAAGTGCCACACCCATGTAACCCGTAGCCATTTATCATCGTGCTCCACGAGACAGCATTCTTATATATCAAACTATCAAAGACTGATTTAGCCATCCGAATGTCTCCATTTTTTGCATAGAAATCAGTGAGAGCATTCCAAGCGCTTGTTTCACTGGAAAACCCACTCTTAATAGCATAACCCAATATAGAATTGCCAAGAGAGATGCTATTCAACTGCCCACAGGCGGAAACCAAACTCAGAACAGTCACAAAATCCACTTGCAATTTAGTTTGAAGCAATTCACGGAATAGAGCAAATGTCTCCTGCGGGTGATTTGCCTCGAGGAATGCTGATAACATCACATTCCATAGAGATATATCTAACTTATTTCCAGCTTTAAAGAGTACGTGACATAACATTACATTCTTAAACCTAGAATACATTGATATCAAAGAGGTAACGAGAGTAGATTGCAGCAATGCTCCGGTTCTGATGGCATAAGAGTGCACTGATTTTCCTTGCAACAATGTAGAACACCCAGATAACACACTTATCAAGGTTATGTGATTTGGTTTTTGACCAGAGTTCATCATTAACTTGAACAAGAACATGGTCTCTTTATGTCGATTGTGGGACCTGTAACCTGTGATCATGGAAGTCCAAGAAACTACACATCTTCTCGTCATGGTTCCGAAAATCAGTTCAGCAGCATCTAAGTAGTTGCAGTTGCAATACATACTAATCAAGGCATTAGCAAACGTGATATCAGAAATAAACCCGAATTTGGTAGCGTAGGCATGAAGAGCCATCCCTTGTGCCAACTTACTAGGTTCATCATAGATAGGTAGGATGCTAATTAGGCCAACGACATCCAGTGGAATACCTTCCTGCTGCATTTCCGAGATCAGAGACTCTGCTTTATTTTTTTCCCCATGGTTTACACAACTCGATATCATGGTATTCCATGATACAGAATCTCTTTTGGGCATTCTAGCAAATAGCATAAAAGATAAGTGAAGCAGATGGCAGCCAGAATAAAATGCCAACAGGAGATTGGAAATATTGAGATTTGAATCGAAACCTCTCCTTATGGTGATGCCATGTGCAGACTTTCCAAGAGCCAGTGCATGTAGCTTTGAGCAAGCCGAGAGAACATTAATAATAGAGATTGAATCGGGTCGAAATCCCGACACTACCATCTCATGTAGTGCTTCTAGACTCGTTTGAAGAAGTCCGTGATTCACATAGACCGAAATGATTGAATTCCAAGCAAGGAGGTTCTTGGTTGACATTTGGTTGAAAAGACATGTCGCCGAGTTAATTTCTCCTAGTTTGGCATACATAGATATCAAAGCAGGTGCCACCGAAATCTGGTTTTCAAGCCCATACTTTATTACACACCCATGAAGACTTTCACCATGAGACAAATTGTCCATCTTCTCACAGCATGGAATCACAGAAATAAAGGTGACTGCATTAGGACGTAAATTAGCATGAACCATTTGGGAAAAGAACTCGAAAGATCGTTCAAAATTTCGGTTTTCTGTATAAGCAGAGATCATAGAGTTACAGATGACCACATTATGTACAGGGGAAAGATCAAACAAGCTCTCTGCGAGACTCACGTCTCCATTACTGGCGTACAGTGAGATTTGAGCCGGAGTTACCGATTCATCTTCATCAAACCCAGCTTTGACAGCATAACCATGCAAAGACCTGCCCAAATTCTGAAATCCTAAGCGGGTACATATCGGAATAACGCTGGCCAAAGTAGGAACATTAGCCTTCTCATTCTCCCCCCATACAGAATGAAAAACACCAAGAGCCTCATAATCAAGCCCATTATAACAATACCCTGATATCAACGCATTGCACGAAATCACATCCCATTCAGACATTCCATCAAATACCTTACGAGCAACATCGACACGCCCGATTCTCGAGTAAAAATGAATCAAACCTGTCTGTAAAACAACATTACAATCATACCCAGTTCTTAAAACATAAGAATGAATCTCTCTACCTAATCTTAAATCACATAAAGCAGAACAAGCCTTAATCACAAAAGGAAATGTGTAGTCACCACTAGAACAACCTGAATTAATGCAAGTTTTATACACAGAAATAACATCTTGGTATAAACCCAATTTACAAAGATGCTTAATTACTAAATTCTGTAAAAGTAAGCTGCGATTTTTAGAGGTATAGAACACTGTTAAAGCAAAATCAGGAGTACCCAGATCAAAACATTTCCCAATAAATTCAGATATAACATGTTTATAATCAATCAGTCCAGTACGAATTAATAGTGATTTAAAGGGTTTCAAGTCATCAACTTTTTTACAAAGCTGAATTTTTGAATGAACAAAATGTTGATGATGATGAGAAGTAGTGACTAAATTCCTCCATTGAAGTTGATATCTTTTGAGGTTTACAATCATGCGAATAGTAATACCACCTCTTTGTCCCTTCATAATTTCTGTCAAGTACTTGTGTACGTTAGCAGTCCATCGAATAGATAAGACGGAGCAATTCCGGTTTCAGCTGAATACGGGATGAATGTGGCCATTTTAACGACAAATGTAACCATCTGAAAAATATTTTCTGGTTACATTTGTTGTTAAACATGCCACATTTGGCCTGTCTTTAGCTGAAAACGGAATTGATTTGTCTTTAATGATACTTGCCATTTGCCAAATAGGTAGATGAAAAATGAGATGACGTGATCGAGTGATATAAAAAATGAGAGTTACCCGTAGACTTGACAAAGGTTAATTTGGTCGAGTTGTAGGGAATTTTAAGTTTATCTTTGTATTAGCTGTCTTATTTTGGGTTGGGTAATTTGAAGATGGTCACTTATTAGGTTAGCGGGGTTTTTAGTGTCAAACTAGTTTTGTCACCCGTGAAATTCACGGTTCTCCTTAGTGTTATATTATTATTTATTTAGTTTCTAAGTTATGGTGTAATTTTTTAACACTTTCCTTTATATCGATAGCGGTTTTGCTGCTTCTATTTTTATAAGTTATCGATTTACGAAGTATGTTTTACCTTCGTTAATCTACATTTTCATAGTTATGCCATACGTTACATTCTACATATTTATGAACAGATAACAATAAAAACACATACGAGAGAACTATATTGGTGTGTATGGATTCTCTCAATCTAATAAGAAGAAATGAAAGTTCCGTTGCTTTTTAATGATCTAGATTTGCTCATATACATCTAAAGGTCTATGTATATATCTTATCTTAAAATGAAGTAAAAATTCAACTTTCCGTTTGGTACTTTTAGAAGTACTATGTAGTCGATCAACAACTCTTATACAATTAATAAATGATTAAAAAGGATCCTTGAGTAATGATATCGCCTTCATCTCAAATTATAGAGCATGGATAACTATAAGTTTGGATTATAAATAAACTTCACGAAATAATAAAAGTTAACATTATATTAAATAAACAATATCGTTTGCTTCCTTTGTGAATTTACATATACCAATTGTTGACTGTTAATAAGGTAAACCATCGTCACTTAGAATGCTTTCAATCATGTCCCACTTGACGGTGAATCACATTCATCTTGTGACACCACTGTATTGCGTACCCTTTTTCTCGAGCTCGTACGTAACCCCTACAATTGTAGGTAAAATCAAAATCATGCACCGAAACCTACAAGTTAATGTAAGCATTTGGTAAGATAAGCAACATTAAGATCACCCAAGTTTAATCTCCTTAATACCTTCTCGACATCTAAAATTGATACAAATAAAAGTGGAAGGGCAGTAATGTACATCAAGTAAATGAAAGAAGTACTCCGTTCGTCCCAATCATCGGTTTACTTTTTATATTTTTTGTGAGAAAGATTTTAATAAAAGGTACGCTTTAACTTGTGAAAACGAATTGTGAAGGTTGATTATGAAATTTACGTAGAACTTCACAAGTGCAAGTCTCTTAAAAACACATTATTTGAGAGTATGAGTTTGAAAACGTTATGATTATGGCATGAATTTCCCAAATTTTCCAAACATCTACGAAATGCAGTCTTGAAAATAGTGATGCCTACCGTACATTTAAGTAGGGCTGGTTAAGTTGTAAATAATGTCTACCTTGTTTTCATTTTAAATCTATAAACATTAAAGAACTAATATTAATATGGGAGAACAAATTAAAAAACATCTGAAAGAATACATACAAGCAAAAACTGAAATTATAACAAAACAAATAATGAACATGAAGAATGTGAGACCAAATAAATCGTGGCGCACCTTGGATCTTCAAGTATGAGTTGTAACATCGCGAGAGAAATTAAAAGACAACGAAGGTTTGATAGACATGTTAGCATATAAGCAATAACTTATGAGTCAATCAACAAAAGAAATCAGGAGATTAGTTATTTCATTTAAAAAAATTTATTTAATATAAAATAGAATTTACCTTAATCCAATTCTCATGCTAATATACGAAATGATGATGCTTCAAATCGTCTCTAGCTTTGCTCTATCTATTATCAAGTTAAAAATATAGTATTTAAAGGTAACGTACAGACAAAGTAAAACAATAAAAATAAACAAATGTTGAACACAAAGTTACAAGAAATTATGAAATTCATATAAGTGGATTTTCTCAAAATAACAAAGTAGAACTCACCGTAGAAAAAGAGGGTAATAAGTGGATGGCAACAACGAATATCTACTTACTTTGATTAGCTTTGTTTGGTGTCACCACTCATACATATAAATATTACGGAGTAATTTATATAAAAAAGTAAAACCTTAATTCCATTTATTTAGCAAGTATATGGAAAGAGGCTAAGAGCAATTAAGAAAGAGAAATTAATAGAGGGGAAGTGAAAGAGTTAGGCAAATTGAAAAGCCATGAAGGAGAGGTAGAAAAGACGAAGAAGCTTGAACGTTCTTAGCTTTATCAACAATTATTAGAATTAATTAATTAATTAATATGGAGTAGTATTTTTTTGTCTTTCGATGTTAGCTCAGGCTAATGCATGCCTTTTTCTTGTGAGACTCAACGTATACATCTTACACAATGGCTTTGAAGGTTGACACGTGGATTGCCCAAATTACCCTTTTAATATTATTGTATAGATGAGATGTAAGACCAGTACGATATAGGTGGAGGTGGATTTGAACTCATGCCATATTGTCACGAACTCACGATATTTCAATCTTAAATTCTTAATCACTACTACGTTGAGACATTTTTTTGGTAAGGTTTGTGAGAATTTGAGGGCTAAACAACACTTTGAAAACCAAACTATTAACATTTACGAGTAACATTGAAACAAAAGCAATAGAATCTTATACAAATAGATACAAACAAATTACAAGATTAATTAAGTATTATTTTATGGTTATTTTTATTTATTTTTTTGTATTATCATTGACGGGTCATATTTAAACCATCTAAATATCAACGCGATCTCATAAATTTCCGACCACAATCCGGGCCATTAAAGCCCAAATCATTCTTACTATTAGTATTATCGACTTGAAGATCAGCACACCTCCCTCTTTTTCTCCCATTCTCTATTCCATCAACCTCTTTCAACCAAACTCCGAACAGTTTCAATCCGTCTTCTTCTATCTTCTTTCTCTCGTTCACACCGTCATCCTTATAGCTATCCTCATTTTTTTCGTCGTCATCATTAGTCTCATCATCAACCGCTAATTCCTCGTCCTTGGCTCCGATTAATCCACATTGTAGGACTCGATCAATTTGATCAGCTCCGACATTGAGGTGCCTAGTCAAAAATGCAACTAGCTCATCACATTGCTTCTTAGTCCGAGCTAGCTCTGAGCTCAGCATCTCATTATCTCGCCTCAACTTATCGTTCTCCCCTGATAAATCCGCTGCTGCGCCCACTGCACCCGCTGACATGGATGTGGACGTTGACCCTGCCTCGTCCCCTGAGACTGACTGTGACTGATTGTTCCCGACACCAGTGAGTTTCTCGGCTGATGATATTGTCGCCTTACGACGGCGTATCTCCACAAGAAGGGATTTGTCGTTTCGCTTGAAGTTGTCGTTCGCAAACTCCCATTTGTCCGGCACTATTTTGCGGAATCCCTGATCAAATTATCACAAAATATTGTTACTCCTCAGCAATGATATAAATAAATACATAATATTATATCCCATCTTTCCATATTTATCAATCTTAAGTCAATATACTGGAAATCTAAAAGTGACAATAATGTGGATAAACAAGTGACGTAGAACAACAACAATCAACCTTTGATAAAAGTCTTAAAGGCCGTCAAAATATATACACAGAATACAATCTTAAAGCCAATCTTGACCCGCAATTTTTGAATAAGATGTCATAGGTCATCCAAATTCAAATACTTTATTTAGATAAAATTCCGGATCACACCAACCGACCTGAAATGATCCATACCTATTCAATGGCAACCACCTTATCGCAAGTCGCAACCCAAACTAATTGAGAACTTGACAATGTATTTGAATATTACTTCAAATCAAAACAATGGAAATTTAAGCTGTTAACTTAACGTAACGTAATGCTGAAAATAACGTAGAATTATTAATCCAACATTGAAATAAAGTCAATAAGTGGAAAACGACAATACAACCTAATAAAAACGTAGTTTGAACGTAGCTTAACATGATATATTAGTCGACGTAACCCTATAATGGTCTAAATCAAGCTCGACTAAACTTAATACGAAAATGATGACACGATAAACTCAAACTCAATACGCCCAACCTTCTTACCAGGGCCAGATCGAGCAGCCGGCTCTATTTGCCATATAAGCCATTCATAAGCGCCTTAATTTCTCTGCTTTCGCGATTGTCGCTAATACATTTGATTAGTCAACTTGCTGACATCCATTGAAATCAATTACAACAACTCCCAAAGAAGAAGCTAGAAGAAGCTACCTAAAGTAAATCATATCGGAAAAAACAATGAAAATTACAATCAACTTCAACTATATGACTCACTATTAAATTAGTCCAATTTTCAAATAGTAACTAGTTAAAGACCGGAATATATATTTTTTCTTATTTCAAATCCAACTTCTAGTAGCTTTGATTTTCTATATACTACGAAAACCCGAGCTCGATACAACAGAAAGGTTTGACTGATACTAAAATAAAACTGGACTAGTAGAATAAGACTAGGCAGAGAGGACCAAATGAAATTCCGATTGTTGGATCTTTTTTCCGTTTATACAATCTACATGAGGAAATTCGAATACGAGACCTATTATTCAAAGTACCTTCGTGTTAACTAGACATTTTCAATAACAAAGGCGCAAAAAATTTGCGTTCATACTAAGTAGTGAAAATTTATGATAAACTTCGCGTTAACTAGACATTTTCAATAACAAGTCTTGTTTTGTAACTTGATGGCAAATTTGTCCTCTTTCACCCAAGAGAAAAATCACAAACTGGAAATTACTAAAAACATTTTTTTCTGACTTACTTAAATTTTGCATAACTGTAAATGGAAATTATCTCGTTATCTCACTATCAAAGGCGTGTGATAATATAACACGGCGAACACGGGTAACGTTATTACTTTCTAATTCAAAACTAGATTACACGTTTAAGGGTCTATTTGGTAATCAACCGATTAATTTCAGCATAAGCGGATTGCAAAAGAAAATAAAAAGTTATAACAACCGAGTTTATTAGAAGCTTTAACCAATATTTTTTAATTAGCAGAATTAGTTTAAGTGTTTAATAATTAGCATATTAAGATTAATAGATTGTCCATCGTCTTTTTATAAAGGAGTAAAAAATTCCTATTTTAGAATATGCTAACTAAATTCGGAGTAACCAATATGTTGGAATAAGCACCATATTGTAAGACAACATATTGACCCGAAATATGTGGTTTCAATATGTTATTCACCAAATACGAAAATTAAATTGTTGGCCGAACATTCTAAAAGGCTTGATTTATCGTATTCTTGTAAGTAAAGAGAACGTTTCTCGTTAATTAGGGTGTACGATAAGTCGATAACACACCGTAATACCTAAAATCTAGCATAGTGACATTGCGTCACCGGATGGTATTGATATTCGTTACTACAATCTCACATTATATAGAGTCCATCATTTTAATGAAACTTACATGTAAAATCCAAGCAATCACTATTTGGATCCTCTCCATTTTCTCCCTAATACACCCATATTATATTATATATCTTCTTCATTCATTTACTTTTTCGTATTCAAGTTAATTTACAATCATCTGATCTATGACGAATTAAATCTGAACCGTTGATAGGAACTTGTCTTTTCATTTAGGAAATGGAGAGGATCTTGACTAGGAAATCACATGCGATTTATCAAACAAGGCTTAAATATAAGAATTATTATACAAGATATTTCCATAACATAAAATCAATTAATAACAATAATATTTAATTGTTATTTTATGCAAACTAATTTGGTCCAATGAAATTTATCTAGGATTTTGATCCTATTATTACCTACCATAGCTTTACCACTCACGCTTTAGAAAATTGTTCAATAAACTTTTTGATGACAAAAGTCTATATAAGGGGAACTTATTGTTATAATTGAGGTTCAACAAAAGCTCATATTATACGGAGAATACACCGTCTAAATTATGAGGTTGAGGGTTTGGAAACCGATTACACATTTGTCCTATAACTTTGACAAATACATGACCAAACAACCTAAGTATTACTTAAAACACACATTAAAAATCACTAATAACAAACAAACAAACAATAAAATTATGTAAAAAACTGGATATAAAACTCACATAAGTATTAAGCTGACGAACAAAACTGGAGAAATTATTATGCTTGAAATACTTAGGCAACAAATCCTTAGCAAATTCCGCAGTTTTCCATACAACAAACGTTGTTCCTTCATCTCCCCACGATATCACATCATTTGTAACATGATCATCCACTAATTCATACGTTTTCATTAAAAATGGTGCTGGTACTGATCTCTGCCCCATTACTCGCAAATATTTTTGTGTAAGACCGTCTTATACGATAATTTTAAGATTTGTATAAAACGGGTTTTATTTTCCAAGTTTTCTTGTAAAACGGTTTTATAAGAGACTTACTGTTAGTTTCACTTAATTATCTAATCTAATAAATCACTAATAAAAATATTTGAGGTTTTTTAAAAAGAGAGAGAACTAAAGAGCAAAAGGGCAGTTAAAAATTCCCAATCCCAGCAATAAAACCCTGAAAGAAATGAACCAGAATACATGTTTTATGTAAATAAATTAAAAGAAATTTACTTAGATGATTATGGAAGAATATATAAAAGATGAATTTTGTATAGATTGTAGTATCATAATGGAAAGATTATCATGCAAGATTTTTTTTTTCTTTTGAAGGAAATGAAGATAGTTTGAGAGTTTGAGATTTTTAATATATTATTAGGTGTAATGTGATTTGTGTAATTGTGTATATGTAGACTTTATATATAATACAAAGAAATGAGGACGAAAAAAGGGAAGAAAACAAGAGAATAAGAAAGTGATGTGAGTGTTGGGTTCTAGAAAGGTTGAGAAACTCGGTTTTGAATGTTTGTGAGAGAAATCTACAAAAGAGTTGTGACAATTTTCGTCTTCTTTGAATTATTACTCATGTGATGATGATGACTAAGGAGAGGGTGAGGGGGAATGGTCAATTGGTCATGATGTGTGACTAATTGACTATTATTTTATATATAGACTATATTTTTGGTATTAATAAAAGTTTAATCAATCGTGGGATTAGATTAGATTTGTTGTTTAGGGGTGATAATGGGACGAGATAGTTGCGAGTAACTTGAGCTTAGCTTGATTAAAGTTCGACTTGTGCAAGTTTCTCTGGGCTCGGGTTTGGGTCGAGAGTTTAATGAGTTAAGTCAGTTACCATTCGCTTGGATCAAGAGGCCCGCGATCGAGCGACTTGTTCTTGTGATAAAATTTTACTCTTATATTATGAAATACTTTATATCATGATTATATTTTTGTATCACCGTATCATATGGTCTCACTGATTCGTTCAATATTAATGTATAATATTCAAATCTTGTTATTGAAAATATCGAAAGAAAAAAAAATGAAATTTACCAACTATATATATAGGCTTCTGTTAAGGTCGAGTTCCGCTCGAGCTCGGGTGTAAGCTCACACGCTTGATCATGAGCATAATTGTTTCAAGTTCGAGATTGGCTTGAGCTCGAGATTGCTTCATGAACACAAGCCGAGCAAGGCCAAGTTAGTGCCGGCACGACATGTTATCACCCCTCGGCTTGTCTTATTAACGAATTTCCTTGTATCCCTAGTGTAACACCCCCATATAACAAAGAGTCTTACAAGACCTACTTAGTACATGGAGATGCTAACATCTCGGTTGCCCGATGTAGTACATATCAAAACTCACAATAAAAGAACAATACTTTATTTAAATCCAATAGTTTAACTCAAATACATAATCCCAAATCAGACGGCACACCGTCTATGACTCTAATAGACTCAGCGGAAGTTATGACTCGACAGTGGTGATCCTAATCAACATCCCAGCGCAACTCAACGAGTTACATGCTGATCACCTGCTCACCATTCCCCAATGGATCACAACAGTTTTGTAAAAAAGTAACGAGGTCAGTAACAGTATACACCGATCAATGTACAAGACAGTCAAGCTCACAATAGAGAAAGAGAAACCGGAGGGCCATCGCAACGGTTACCTCAACAGCATCAGATTACCATCCCTGACCTGCGAAACCACCAATTGATCCCATACTGCAGCCATGGGCATTGAAATTGCATCTCACCGCAGTGAGACACTCGAAACATTAATGTGCACACCCCCTCGCAGCGGGAGAACTACGAGGGGAGAACTCGGGGTGTGATCCATCTCCTGACGGACCACCAAAATAGTAACCAAGTAACCACTTCAAACTCCAATCCCAACTCCATCATCATCATCAATCAATCTAGCTAAGTACAATATCACAGCAACATCTTATCCCAAAGATAAACATACACAATTACTGAGTAGGAAAACCTTACCTTTCCGCAAGCAATCAATCAAAAGTCTTTTCTATGAATTCCTTTCCTAACAAACATACAATTAATCTAAATCAATAAATATTCAAATCCCAATCCCCCAATTCAGATTAGGGTTCCAAAAGACTACCCACAAACACAACATTAATTAAAGACAAGTATACTTACAACGAGATGAATGCAAAGGAAGAATCTGATGAACTAGGAATCAACAATCCAAGCCTTGAGATGAGCTAAGATGATTAGGAGAGGTTTAGAGAGAGTTAAAGAAAGGTTTTAGGGTTTTAGGATGAAAGATTAACTGACGAAATTTATTTATAACCCTTAATCATCTTAATCCAAAATCGCTCGAAAAACCCGTCAGGCCGATGCACTCGGTCGAGTACATAAGTCACTCGACCGAGTACACTGCACTCGGTCGAGTGCACATTATACTCGGCCGAGTGCCAACTAGGCAGAAGGCTACCTAACTGACACACCGAATTCACTCGGCCGAGTACACAGCCCACTCGGTCGAGTGACACCTACTCGACCAAGTACCAGGTACTTAGAAATACGAAGTATTACAGTCTTCCATCCTTAAGAACGAAATTCCCCTCGAAGTCCGCAACTCATATATACTCCCACCACAAAATACAGCACAAGACAACACATGCACTACAAAACCAAGTTTTATGACCTTTAACCAAACTCGAAATCTCCAACAAACACAATTAAGACCAATAATAAGGTAAACGTTTTACAAAACTAATATGGACTATTACATCTAGTGCCCCAATCTGAAAGCAAACCAACCCCACCCTCACACTACTACAAAAACAAGAAATGACAACGGCTAAAAACCGTTGTAATATTAAAACGCGGACGTTGTTAAAGCCTCCGTTGTTAAAGGTTTTAACAACGTTCCGATTTAATGAAAATACCGTTGTTAATAGTGTTAACAACGGTACAAAGTCGTTGTTATTACTAGATAACTGTTGTTAAAACGTGTGTCTAATTATGGTGGGAAAGATACGAGAACGGTTCTATTAAATGAAACCGTTGTAAAAGGTAAGATTAGTTTTGGTGGGAAATATTATAACAACGCTATTGTTTTTTAAACCCGTTGTGAATAGTTTTTACAACGGTACAAAGTCGTTGTTATTACTAGATAAATGTTGTTAAAACGTGTGACTAATTATGGTGGGAAAGATACGAGAACGGTTCTATTAAATAAAACCGTTGTGAAAGGTAAGATTAGTTTTGGTGGGAAATATTATAACAACGCTATTTGTTTTTAAACCCGTTGTGAATATAGTTAATTACAACGGAGTATAATAAATAAGCCGTTGTGGAAAGTTTTAATAACAACATGTATTTTAGAATATACCGTTGTTAAAGGTATGATAAGTTTTGGTGGGAATTATGTTACAACGCTTTTAATGAATTTTGAAAAACCGTTATTATTATTTTTATTATTGTTTTTGAAAAAATTGTAATTTGTTCCCCTGCCACCAGTGAAAATCCTGCATAAATCAGCAGCAGTAGCAGCAGCACGCATAAACCAATTTCAGAAGCAGCAAAATGATATATTTATATATAAATCAGAGCAATTCATGTACAGCAGCAGCAAAATGATATATACAACCAAAATGATCTCTTTCAGAGCAATTCATACTTACAACTTGCTCTAATTAATGACTTCTACAAATTAAAGTTCCCTATCTGCTTCCAAAATAATCTAAGTTTAATTTATTCTTTGTTTGTTCAAGGACGTATTTGCCCAACAAGTCCCTTACCTCGTCTATATTGTGCTTAGTGTACTCAGGGACATGTGGCGTGTTGATTGAATACTGCGGATAAAACAAATAAAAGACATCGATCAGTAGGGTACCAACAGTATAGGCATATCATACATAATTAGCAACATCGATCATATATATATAGCAGAAAAGATATCAGCTCTAATGAAAAAAAGTAAATAATAGCTACATTAAACTACTAACTCTTTCTGGAATGCTGATATATCTTCGCCTAATACTCTCCAACATGAAACGACAAACGTAGTATCCACATTGGATGCTATCCGGCTGTTTAGGGACCTATTATTACATAATAAACGAAGAGACGAGAAGGCAATTACCAATTAGTTTAATGCGTAATTAAAAAAGACAGATGTATATGCGTAATTAGTTTAATGCACTTAATTATTAAGGTATTGTATTTGCTCGTACGTACCCCTGTTATCGTAATAAAAGTAGGGCCATCATCAAAATATTCTGTCGGTTGATCGCCGGTTGCTCTTTTCTTCTTAAAGGCCCTTTAAAAAAAGGAAAGAGGCCGAAAGTCAAATAAACTTACTTAATAATAATAAATGAAACTTAATATTATGTGCCAAATCATCATCAGTATTATAAACTTACTTAATAATCAACTTCTTAAAGGTCTCGGATGGTTGTCCATGCAAAGAGTCCAACCAAAATACTTTCTTCTTGTCCGGATTGATCGCTGCTAGCACCCAATGTCTCCTAGAGATCGAGAGACACATCATTATTAACAAGCACAACATGCATAATAACCAAACATATAAAACTGCAATTGTATTTGGAATCGTAATATTAATTATATATTACCCGGCTTCATTATAAGGGGCAAAAATGAGCTTATTGTTTTTCGCCAATTCCCCATCAATATAATTTACACGTTCTTCATACGAAAACATCTCGATATGCATAGATAAAACATTTGGGCACATGAATCCGTATTGAGGAAGTGGATTATTGGTCTCGGGGATCACAACCGAGTTCAAGTACCTACATGACGGTTTTAATTCCGATATTAAAAACACTATATCTTAGTCAGAATATTAGAATACTGCATGATTTAATTTATTAAGAAACTTACTTCATCCAAACATATAGGTGTTGGACATCAATCTCGTCAAGGCCAGTCCAAACGGCTAGCATTTCCCAATCCAGCATTGCTTGGCGTTCTACCCCTACAATATCATTCTCGAGCGGAATAATTATTAATTGTTCGCTTGCTATGCGTCTCTCAGCCTCCTTATAAAGCTCCAGCATCGCCACCGTTCGTACTTTTTCCATGTAAACGTTCCCATGAAATTTAGTACTGGATAGACTCCTGACCTCTTTCAGCTTGGGGAAATGATGCGGTGTGCTACCTTTCACAACCTACATGTGGCTAACTAAATTAAGTTTCTCTTTCAATGATGAGGCGATAGTAGAACTTAAAATATAAAGAGAGTTGATTAAATACCTCATCAAGTTGTTGTTTTGACGAGGTAGTAGAAAGATTATTGTCTATCGAGTTAGACTTATCCATGTTTTTTGTTACCTACAAAACAAAAATATAACATATAAATTTCACTATTTATGAAGGTGATGAACAAAGACAAAAGGCGGGTTAAATTAGATGTATTTTTCTAACCTCGGCTACATTCTGTTGAATTTTACGATCACGAGCCAGGTAAATGTGGCTTTCAGGCCATTGGACATAACCGTTAACCGCATCTGCCAGAACTTGAAGGTCGTCGCGGACTGGGACGGGCAGTTTACGGGTTCCATAGCCCTTCGCGACTCCCGCTATCCCCACTTTTGAATGTTTCGGCAAGAGTGGTTCGCCATGAACCAAGATGGTTTCCGCTGAGTCCTTGGGCTTTGGGTATATGAAATCCCGGGCAACACGCACATTCTCTTTGAATGAAGGGTCGGTGAGAAAAACAACTACCCGCTTTTTTGTGGCCTGAAGAATACACATTATTTACTAAATACCAAAATATAATAGATATCATAAATGATCTATATTGAGTATATAATGTAAAGTTAGTTACAAGTATTTATTGTTTGTGGGTAGGCTATTATACTTGAACATGTCCAGACCAGATTTAGCACTAACAGCATATACTAACTTCTTATATTCTACATACCTCCTTATTGTCACCCGTCTTCTCAGCCGGCTCCTCAAGTTGCGTCCCCCTTTCAGAGTTATTTACCTTATAAAATTAATTAACCAATCAAAGGCATGGCTGCTGGAAAGAACAAATGCAGAGGTTCAAAATGGTTAAGTCGTATTTACCTTATCGGCTTGAGGTATCAAAACCTCAGCAGCACAGCAGCATTAGGTACCTCACCCGTCTCCTCAAGTTGCGTCCCCTTTTTCGACTCATTTCCCTAATAAAATAAACCAATCAAAGGCATGGCTGCTGGAAAGAACAAATGCAGAAAAAAAAAATCATATTTACCTTACCGGCTTGAGGTATTAAAACCTCGACGGCAGTAGGTACCTCACCCATCTTCTCAGCCGTCTCCTCATGTATTGGCAAGGTAGTAGTGTCTGCCTCTTGACAAATCTGTTGCACTACCTCACCCTTTTTAATGACATCCTCCATCATCTTCAATTTTTCTTCGGAAGGCTTGCCTCCAGAATTCATCTTCAGTATCACGGAGGCCAATAACTGAACCCGCACACCCAAAATGTAGAATCAACATTTTGTTAAAACAATAACATGTGAATTTTAAATGACAATAACAAATGGTACCATGTCAGCCTTCCCCTTATTTTTCTTCTTCTTGTTCGGGCTAGTTGTCCCATAATATTTCGTGACTCCGACATGTAATGGGACGCCCCTCAATCGACCTGGATGCTCGGGACGGCCGATCGCTCTAGCAAGAACATCGTCACGACCACTCGGAGTGAATTTCCCTTCCGCAACCTCCTTCAGAACATTCTCCTATAATATATTAAATAAACTTAATTTAATTTTTGTTACTACAATAAATAGATAGTTAGACATACAAGAATTGAACAATAAAGTTATTAAAAACCCGTCTTAATAAAAATAATACTTACTATGTTGGCCAAGACTTCCTGATCATATTCGTTACCTGTTCGGGATCCTTTAGGCGTGTGCCCTTCTTTATAAGTTACGTGCCGATTCAAGTCGGTCACACCTTTTGACACCTACACGTTAACTCAAAAATAATATATGTATACATGTATATCAAGTCCAAGTATGATTAAAAAAATCTAACATATAGATGCTACTTACGAGATTTTCTTCTATCAATCTGTAACCGCCTCGAGAACCATAATATACCCCCCGCTTCTGTGAGATGTTAGCACGATTTCTGGCGCTAACGCTCTTCAAATCATATAAAATCGCAATTAGATGAGACAATTAGAAAATTATAGTTACAAGTAGAGTTTTAGAAAAATGTAACCTGAAACTTTTAGAAAAATGTAACCTTAAGTAGAGTTTTACAAAAATGTAAACATATGACATGGATACTTAACCTGAAACTTTTCAGTAGCTCGTTTCGCCTTATAATTATCCCATTGTTGCTGAGTGATGTGTGGGTACTTTGTCGGTGGGCTCTTATGCATCTGCCCCGTCTCCTTGTCCACATACAAGTGTAATTTGGCAAGGTCACACCTCCACTGCCTTAAGACTGCCGCTGCCTTACGTAATAGATACTTATCATGGCAGTCTGGAATATCGAAAGCTTCCTGCATCATCATCATATATACTACTAAGCGGCTGTCTAATATCATACCTTTATACGAACCTTTATACGGCTTCCTGCCTTATGTAATAGTAACTTATGCAAAATAAAATGGTGTTTAGCTAAAGATATTATCATACCTTTATACGTTTCAAGAGTAAGTTCTGCAATACAGGATTTATATTCCTAAAATCATCTAAATCAGTAGGCACAAACTGTTTGGTTGTAACTCCAATCCAAGTGGATAAATGGCTAGCATTTGGACCAGTAGGAACACCTTTCACACTCCATTTTATTTCCATCGGCGTTTTTGCCGCTATAGCTGCAAGGGCTGCAGAGCACTTCGAAGCACCCCCCTCACCAGGCTTATCCCCCTTATCATTGTTTTCTACTCTTTTCCGTTTTTCACCCATGATAATCCTAAGACACTAAGACCTTCAAAAGAAATGAAATAGTAACGGAACGGAGTCATGCATACAACGATTCTAAAACCCTAAGACCTTAAAATGAATGAAATAGTAACTGAACAAATAAAGAGTCATGCAAAGATTCTAAAACTCTAAAAACTTAGAAAGGAATGAAACTAGATGATAAAGAGAACGATAAATAGAAAATTAAAACAAAACGATGAACTTCAATCTTAAAACCCTAAAGACGAAACACAAAAATTACCTGATAAAGAAAATGAGAACAGGTTGATGATAAAGAGAACAGGATGATGATCACGAGTACGAGGAGGATGATGATGATAATAAACAAAAAGATTTGTGTTGTAAACGAGGAGGATGATGATGATAATGTACGTGTGTTTAATTTACTCTATAGGATTGTAAATTATTTTTTATTAAGAGAAACTAAAGGGTTTATTAAGAGAAACTATTGACAACGGTTATCCTACAAACCACCGTTGTTATAGAGTAATGACAACGGTTAAAGCACACCCGTTGTAGAAAGTAATAACACTAAAACAACGGTTTATTTATTATGACCCGTTGTTGAAAGTAATAACAACGGTTAAATTCTAAAACACCGTTTTTATAGATTATGTATATTTTTTTTAATTTTTCAGATACGCGCGCGCGGTATTAAAATTTGAGGCACGAAATAAATTCATTAACTTTGCTCTAAATTAATTTATTTAACTTTGCTCTAAATTTAATTTATTTTATTTTACTTTGCTCTAAATTTTATATTATAGGCGTAAGTTACGTTTAATTATTAGCTCGGATCGGGTTTGGCCTGAGAATCAATTCCAATCGGGTTAGATTCGGCGGGTTTGTAATTAATAACTTTATCGATCGGGTTAGTTATTATTATTAGTTTGGTTCGGGTCGAAGCAAGGGTCCTTTCGGCTTTCAATTCGTGTCTGTTTCGGGAATGATTATAATTGGGCGGGTCGTCGATAATTTCCGGGTCAAGCTGATGTGGTATATATATATCGAGTCTAGGGATCCTCGAATCGGGTCATTTTCTTTTTAATTAAGGACCTGGTTATTATAATTATCATGCATCACTAGTTAACCTGAAACTGATCGGGTGGCCAGGCCAGGCCAGCAGTTACGGATCGGGCAATCCAGTATCTAGAGCAAGTAGCTACGTACTTCGGGTCGATCGCTTTTGGGCCGGGTCGGGGGCACGTATCATTATTAACCTAGTATATATGTACTACTTTGCAATAATATTGATGATATATATATATAATAATTAATGATGATGACTTCCGGATCATTAATTAACCTCGTACTACTTTGCAATAATAACATATTCATCAATGCACATGCAAGTAAGTATTATATATACACGTCAATGTTTCCCAAATTAAATAATGATGATATATATATATATATGGGGTCGATCGACTTCGTTCATCCAAGTACGCTAATAAAAGGGACGGATATATTGACGATGCATATATATATATATATATGCTCAAATTAATTAAAAAGGACGGTTTATTGCTTTTTTACCACCTATATATAATATATATTATATTATTGTGTATGTATGTACATACGTTTTATCAACAAATAAATGGTTAATAATAATAGGCCATATTCCGATCAGGTAGTTAATTAGATTCGTAGGGTGTGTAACTTTAATTACCGGGTTAGTTTAATTGGGTGAGGGAGCAGCGAGCGACGGTCGTGTCCTTTCGGCTTTCGTGTCTGTTTATTCGTGTGTCCATCTGTTCATTTAATTTAATTTAATTCGATCATTTAAATGTTAATATATATGCTAGCTAGCGGATGAGGTTATATATCGAGTCGTCGGGCCGTTTTTGCATCACAAACCTGAAACTGTCCGACCCAAAATTTATTAGCTAGTATCGGGTTATTTAATTTAATTCGATAGAAATCTTTATTTATTATCCGCGTGATGATTATTAAGTATCATTTTCGGGTCGGATCACTTTTAATTATTAAGTATCATTATTAGTATACGTGTGTTACTTCAATTATAACCCTAAACGCTAAACCCTAAACCCTAAACCCTAAACCCTAAACCCTAAACCCTTTTTTATATACTTCTATATATATATATATATATATATATAGGGTCAGGATCCGGTGAGAACCACTAACATAATGAGAACCGTGAGAACCCTCACTAAATCTCCACCAAATCTTGTTTCGAAAGTTTTGTTGGATCATTTACCATTAGTTTAGTTTATTCAAGCAAAATACTTGCAGTAACTAAACAAAATTTATTGATTATATTAAAAAATATGTACTTAATGTACATAAATTCAATTAGGCAAATTAAAACTACTCTAAATGAATGAAAACGAGCACTAGGTGCATGAAAATTGTTACATGCATGAAATTTATTACTAGGTGCATGAAAATAACTAGGTCTAGATGCATGAAAATGAGTACCAGGTGCATGAAAATTGTTAGATACATGAAACTGACTACTAGGTGCATTAAAAAGAGTAAATACTATTTCGACTCGATTTTCGTCAGTAGCTTATTAATTTTTGGCCAAGAAATATGTTATCTAGCCATAATATGCTACGCCGAATCCAAATATTTCGTTAGTTTTAAAAAA
>JAIUZE010017184.1:0-33100 GCA_022085475.1 Heliosperma pusillum | reverse complement strand
ATCAGTTGATTAACGTTTATCGATAACGGTTGACTTGCTAGATAAGTTTGACGTTATTGTCATATAAATGGCGGTGATCAACTGATCCCTAAAAGTCATACCTAAAAGATGTGTTTGAGAGATGTGATTATTTGAGAAAATAATCATATTGACGCCTTATTAAATGACTAAAAGGTTAGTCGATGTATTTGACTAAAAGGTTAGTCAATGTGATGATGATACGATTATTTAGTAACGATTAAATAATGTTAGCTGGTAATTGAATATAAAATGTTATATTTAATCAATGTATATAATGTTGGTCTAAACTAAATGTAAACTGTTATATTTAAGTTGGCGGATATTTATTACACGATATTATTATAGTGTATTGGTCCGGCATTACTCGGTTTATGTGACGGTCCATTACTAGTGATAATTAGAATACATATTACGTTATGTACATATTAAATGATATGATAACTACCTAATATAGGTTGAGAGGAATAATGAAACAATTGAAATTTGATTCTTTCCTCTTAATCTCACGGCTCAAAGTGGGTAATAAAGGGAGAAAAATCAGTTTTTCTATTAACTCTAATTGACCCTAATCTCACGGCTACAAGGGTGAAAAGAGGAGAAAAATTCTGATTTTTAAACTCTCTCATTCATCTCCATATTGATCATCATTATACACACAAAATTAGAACTTTTTTTTGGGTATTCGTTCTAGCACGACGAAGGCATTTCTTGAACCATCTTAGGTGCAACGATTAGGAGAATACCTACTTTGATATTTTTTCTTATGCCTTTTACTAGGACCGAAGGTTATTTCTTAATCTCTTGTTTTATATTATGCGATTTCATTTATGACTAGAAATTCATATAGTTATAATTTCATTATAATCCGAATTATTTAAAGGGAAGTATACCGATATTTCCCACAAGTGGTATCAGAGCTTTTGGCTGTGAAATTATTTTATATGTTTTTCATTAAATGATTGGTATAAATTAAAAAAAAAAAAAAAAGAGGTTGCTGTAATTTTTTTATTTCGGCCGGAAATTTTTTTTTGCTTTGCCGTAAGTTTTTTTTTAGGGTTCCATTTTGATTCATATATGTTGTTGTTTTAATGTGTTAAGATAATAATATAATGAATTAGTTGATGTTTTGATTTAATGAGGATTAAATTGAAATGAAAATGGAATTTGTTTTGGATGTTAAAGAACATTCATTGTGCTAAATTTTTCGGTATGAATACACAAAACAATTATGATTAGTTGAGTATTTTGATAATCGATTAATCATGATTTGGATATTCATTTTAAAAGGTTAATTTGAATCATCTAGTTTGTATCAATGTTTAATAATGATTAGATGTTGAATGTTTGTACCGATCTAGTTTTATTAGCATGATCAAATTAAAAAGATTAATTTGTATCTTATTTTTTTTTACTGTTCACCGTGGCTACGGCTACTGTTCATAAAAAAAATTAGGGTTTGTTTTTGTTTTTTTTTTAAAAACCGAGAAAAACAAAATATAAAAAACAAAAAAAATTTCGTACCTGCTACTGTTCACGGCTACTGTTCATCCGTGAATAGAGAAAAAAAAATTTAATTTTTATTTTGTTTATTGCATTATTAAGATAATGTATGTTGTTTGTTGTTGTGAAAAAGTTCACAATGATAGATACCCTATTATTTTAAAAAGGTTTAAAATAATGTTGAATTTAATTTATGTTATACCCGATAATATGAATTAAATTGGATTATGGTTGATTAACATTGTTGTGTGCAATTAAGAAATTGTCACATAATTTTGATCATTTTAAAGGTGGTTTGGATAAATTAATCATCATAATTAATGAATTATGTCTTGAAGGTTTAATTTCTTTTGTTGATGCATTTTATTTTGTTGAATGAATGGATGAATGTATTATTTTGGTATTTTTACAAGAGGTTATAATTTGTATTGCTTAGTGTGGCCTTAGTAGATTGTCTTATCGTAATGATGGTAACATGGTCTTTGATGTATTTTGAGATCTCGAATCTCCCCTTTGTAATATTTAATTATAATTTTTAAATTAGAATATAAATAGGTTTATATTTTGTAATTTTTTTTAAAAACTGTATTTTTGAGAAGACCAAAGATGGAGATCGGATAGCTCACTCCTGCTACATGGACCAAGATGGAACATCAAGTCAAGCTTCTAGGGTCCATAAGGATGGATTTCAAAGTGTAATTTTTGCTCTATTTTGATAGGATAGGCCACACTAGGACTTTGTACTTTGATTTTCATTTTTCCGTTCTTATTATTTTTCTTTTGCATGATAGTTAGTGCATCATATTACGCCTAAACCAAACCACCTACTTCTTAATTGCATGAAAATTTACTAATATAGATTGTATGTTAATTATCATGGACATCCAGATGTCACTCAAAATTTTAAAAGCTATCATCTTAAATTATTCATTCTCTAAATGCTAGATCATTCGTTCACTTAAATGAATAAAATTAAAGCTGATGGACCTTCCTCTAAAACCCAAAATTGAGATTAGTCTTTATAGGGAAAACTGCTATGAATCCCTTCTTCGTCGGTAGGCATATAGGACCTTACTCTCCATATGATCCCTTCTACGTTGGGGAAGTAGTATGTGTTGACCTATTTTACCTCAACATTATAGTCCGAGTAATATCTCGTGATTATGATGGACTAAAGATAGAATTTACAGAAATTTATCGACCAGGAATTCTAAAAGTAGAATTAGCCAAGAAGTTGGCTTATCAATTTACAGAAATTGAGTCTTGGGATCATGTATATAATACTTGAGGGAGGTCAATTGTATAAATGCAAGAGTCTTCGCATTAGACTTAATTAAAACGATGAAAATGCTTATTATGTTTTATCTCCTTTTTCGCAGTGTAGCATTCATTTATATCGATAAAACTGTTATAACAAATGGTTGGACATGCTGATGCCCCTATGCCAAGTGCCACGCTCGCACGCGAATCCTGGCTTAAGATGTTCATGGACAACATGAATCAGTCCACGCGACTGAAGAATAACGGGTCCAACTTTGCGGACTGGGAGGCTTCATTACGGAATGCTGCCATAGTTGACGGTAAGCTCAAGTATTTGACTGAGCCACTACCGCCTAACCCAGACCCCAATGTAGGAGCCAATGAATCACTTGCTTATAGTGATTTCGTAATGGAGGCAGGTGCGATAAAGAACGTACTCATCTTTTCAATGGAATCCAATTTGCAAAGACGATTCATTGCCCAAGGTTCAAACATGATTTTCATCACGCTCACTAACGAGTTCTCAAAAGCACCGCAGATCGTTATGTATGAGCTTACCACTCGCTTCTTTGAGGCGAAACTCCAGAAGGCCCCACCGGTTAGCCCACACATTCTCGATATGATCGAGAATCTCGAAAAACTGGAGGCACTTGATTGCAAAATCAAAGAGGGCGTGGTCATTGACCGCATGCTTCATTCACTCCATGATGGTTTTGCCCAATTCAGGGCAAATTACTAGATGAATGATTTGAAGAGAAATCCTCATCAGCTACACTCATTTCTGATACAGACTGAGAAGGATCTGAAATAGAGTGGGAGCCTGAAGCAGGACGTTCTCATGATTGCTAAAAAGGGTAAGGGTAAGGGCAAGGCTCAAGCCGACCTAGCTGTAGGGAAGCCGAAGTTCAAGAAGCTAGGAAAGGGCAAGAGTGGGCCTGGTGAGACTAGCAGTAGCTCACAAGGCAAGACAAAGAGCAAAGAAAACATGGAGTGCCACCATTACCACAAGACTGGGCATTGGAGGCGGAACTGTCCCGTGTATGCTGAAGACGTAAAAGCAGGCCGCGTCACTCCTGTTGGTATGTGATCTTTTATTCATATGATTGAGATTAACCATGCAAGTTTCGGAACTTGGGTACTTGATACTGGTTGTGGTTCTCATCTGTGTAATCATTTGTAGGGCCTAAGAAACATCAGAACTCTCGAAAAGGGTGATGTGGACCTGCGAGTGGGGAATGGAGCAAGAGTAGCTGCCGTTTCAGTGGGAACATATGTAATTCAACTCCCAAGTGGATTTGAGTTATTTTTAAATAACTGTTACTATGTACCCAGTTTATCTAAAAACATTATTTCTGTTTCCGTACTCGATAAAGACGGTTTTTCATTTGTAATAAAGGATAATAGCTGTATTTTCTCTTTTAACGAAATGATTTATGGTAAAGCAGTTTCCATGAATGGGATTTATGTTTTAGATCAAACCACAGATATATTGCATGTGAGTAATACAAGGATAAAGGTTGGTGACAAAGATCAAACCTATCTATGGCATTGCCGTATGGGACACATAAATGAAAAACGCGTGAAGAAGCTCATTGACAATGGGACTATCTCCCCATTTGACTATGCATCATTTGGCACGTGTGAATGATGTCTCATAGGCAAAATGACTCGAATTTCCTTCAAAGGTGTTGGAATGCACGCTGCTGACGTATTAGGACTCATACATACTGATGTGTGTGGACCTATGTCAACCAACGCTAGAGATGGCTATAGATATTTTATCACTTTCACGGACGAATTGAGTAGATATGGATATGTCTACTTAATGAAGCACAAAAGTGAGTCCTTTGACAAGTTCAAGGAATACCAGAATAAGGTTGAAAACCAGCTGGGTAGAAAGATTAAAGCACTACGTTCAGATCGTGGTGGCAAATATCTTTCGAATGAGTTTGATCAACACCTTAAAAACTGTGGTGTAGTACTACAGTTAACTCCACCTGGAACACCTCAATTAAATGGTGTGGCCGAACGGAGAAATCGAACATTACTTGATATGGTTCGATCCATGATGAGTCACACGGTAGTGCCTGATTCATTGTGGGGCTATGCTCTTTTGTCAGCTGCTCTTATACTTAACCGAAATCCGTCTAAAGCTGTTGACAAGACTCCATTTGAAATGTGGAAGGGAACAATCCCTAACTTGTCCTTTATTCGGGTTTGGGGCTGCGAGGCTTATGTCAAGTGGAGACACGAGGATAAGCTCGGCCCGCGATCGGTCAAGACATACTTTATTGGTTAGCCAAAAGGAATGTTTGGTCATTACTTTTATTCGCCTACCGAACAACGTGTTTTTGTTGCGGCTAGTGCGAAGTTTCTAGAGAAAGAATTTCTCGAGAACAAGACGAGTGATAGAACCTTCGATCTGTAGGAGATTCAAGAACCAACAACCGAGCAACCGATGGAGGAAGATGTTCCTTCATCGTCTGCTACGGTTAATATTCCTGAGGAACCTAGAAGGTCGGGTAGAGTCTTCATACCTCCAGACAGATACATTGGTATGGTCGAGGAGAACGATAGAGACGATGTTTTGCTCCTAGAGAGTAACGAACCCGCTACCTATAAAGGAGCCATGACCTGTTCCGACTCAAAGCTATGGCTTGAGGCCATGAAATCCGAGATGGACTCTATGTATGAGAATGACGTATGGGATCTGGTTGATTTGCCTGATAAGGTTCAGCCTCTTCAGTGCAAATGGCTTTACAAGATAAAGCATTCCGTAGGGGGACAACCAGACACCTATAAGGCACGACTAGTGGCAAAAGGTTTCACTCAAGTGCAAGGATTGCATTATGATGAAATCTTTGCACCCGAAGTCATGCTGCGTTTCATTCGGATAATCTTAGCGGTTGCCGCTTTTCATGACTATGAAATTTGGCAGATGGACGTGAAAACCGCCTTCTTAAACGGTTTTTTGGAGGAGGAGTTGTACATGGTACAACCCGAAGGTTTCATTGACCCTAAAAATCCTAAGAAAGTGTGCAAGCTTAAGCGTTCCATTTATGGACTTAAGCAAGCTTCTCGGAGTTAGAATCATCGTTTCGACCAAGTCATAAAAGCAAATGGTTTCATTCGATCGGTTGAGGGACCATGCTTATATGTCAAGTCGAGTGGGAGTAAAATCGTTTTCTTGATATTGTATGTCGATGACATACTCTTGATAGGGAATGATATTCCTCTCTTATCTTCGGTTAAGGTATGGTTAAAGAACCATTTCCAGATGAAAGATCTGGGCGAGGCACAGCGCATATTGGGAATCCGTATCTACAGAGATCGATCACGACGGATGTTATCACTTAGTCAGGAGTCTTATATAGATAAGATTCTTGAAAGGTTCAGCATGACCAACTCCAAGAAGGGGTATCTTCCAATGACGTCTGCGATGCATTTGAGTAAAGCTCAGGCACCCAAGACATCTGAAGAGGTCGAGCGCATGAGTCGAATTCCTTATGCATCAGCTATAGGATCGATCATGTATGCCATGATATGCACACGTCCAGACGGGGCATATGCTTTGAGTATGACCAGTCGGTACCAAGGCAATCCAGGTGAAACACACTGGATGGCTGTTAAACATATCCTTAAGTACCTACGGAGGACTAAGGATTGGGTATTGACTTATAAAGGAGAGACTGAGCTTTGCGCAACCGGTTACGCATATGCTAGCTTCTAAACGGATCGGGATGACTCGAAATCTCAGTCTGGATTCGTATTTACTCTTAATGGCGCTGCGGTCAACTGGAAAAGCTCCAAGCAGAGTGTTATAGCAGATTCTACGACTGAGTCCGAGTACTATGCCGCTTCAGAGGCTGCAAAGGAAGCTATGTGGATGCATCAATTCTTACAAGGACTTGCCATAGTTCCTAGTTCGAATTGAATGACCCAATCACCATCTATTGTGATAATAGAGGAGCCATCTTCCAGGCTAAAGAGCCTAAGTCTAGCAACAAATCTAGACATGTACTTCAGAAGGCTCACATGATCAGAGATTACGTGGAGCAAAAGGAGATAGTGATAGACAAGATTACTACGGATGATAACATAGCAGATCTTCTCACTAAACCGTTAAGACATGATAAGCATGTAGGGCACGTTACTTCCATGGGAATTAAACGTGTTCCTGAGTTGTATTAGCCGTTTGTATGAATTAGATACATCTTTTTCATATACTAATAATAACTTCATCGTATTGTTTTCATATTTTGTTTTTCATGTGGATTGTATGGACAACATTGAACACCACAAAGTGAACTGAATAACATTATATGTGTTTTGGTCCGTAATCGCCTACATGAGCTGATAACTCTGGCTATTATATTTTTAAGTCGATTGATGGTGGGTTCAACGAGCCATAAGTCAAACTGTTGACTGATCGATCACAAATACGAGTTATAAGGATACCTCGTAGGACATTGTAATTTGTGACGACGTTATGGAGTCCTAAATGTTTAACAACATTCGGTGCCAGGTCGTGGATTGGACGTCCATAGTGTTCCTAGAGTCGATTCTTTTGACTATCGACTGTCTCTTGAGATTAAGGCAGTTTTTGGGTGACTTTGGTTTCTTTCTCACGGTCGACCGTAACAGGAGGCCAAGCAGATTTTTACTGGGTCATTTCATACTGTGCTTACATCTGCAGGATTCGAGTTGAGGAAAATATCCAACCCTTTATCAGGTTTTGTTATTTCTCAGGGCCACTCGAGGAGTAGTAACTGAAATGCATGGCCATGCTCGAATAATGATTCGTTTATCAGTTGAGTTACTCTCTAGTCGGGAAAACCACTCTTGATACTGATCACTTGTAAAATACGACCTTTGTGAATGCGGACTTTGCAAATTGTTTTACATTGAGTGGAGAAATTTAAGGATATGAGAATCGGTTATCGCACATACACTTGTAAGGACAAGTGGGAGATTGTTGGAGCTAGTGTCCTCCACAGTTAGTGTGATAACAGCTAAGGTTCACATGGTATACTTTGTATTATAATCAGTTGATTAACGTTTATCGATAACGGTTGGCTTGCTAGATAAGTTTGACGTTATTGTCATACAGATGGCGGTGATCAATTGATCCCTAAAAGTCACACCTAAAGGATGTGTTTGAGAGATGTGATTATTTGAGAAAATAATCATATTGATGCCTTATTAAATGACTAAAAGGTTAGTCGATGTATTTGACTAAAAGGTTAGTCAATGTGATGATGATACGATTATTTAATAACGATTAAATAATGTTAGCTGGTAATTGAATATAAAATGTTATATTTAATCAATGTATATAATGTTGGTCTAAACTAAATGTAAACTGTTATATTTAAGTTGGCAGATATGTATTACACGATATTATTATGGTGTATTGGTCCGGCATTACTCGGTTTATGTGACGGTCCATTACTAGTAATAATTAGAATACATATTACATTATGTACATATATATAATTATATGCTAACTACCTAATATAGGTGGAGATAAATAAGGAAACAATTGAATTTTGATTCTTTCCTCTTAATCTCACGGCTCAAAGTGGGTAATAAAGGGAGAAAAATCTGTTTTTCTATTAACCCTAATTGACCCTAATCTCACGGCTACAAGGGTGAAAAGAGGAGAAAAATTCTGATTTTAAACTCTCTCATTCATCTCCATATTGATCATCATTATACACACAAAATTAGAAGTAATTTTTGGGTATTCGTTCTAGCACGACGAAGGCATTTGTTGAACCATCTTGGGTGCAACGATTAGGAGAATACCTACTTTGGTATTTTTTCTTAGGCCTTTTACTAGGACCGAAGGTTATTTCTTAATCTCTTGTTTTATATTATGCGATTTCATTTATGACTAGAAATTCATATAGTTATAATTTCATTATAATCCGAATTATTTAAAGGGAAGTATACCGATATTTCCCACAATATGGACAGGGAAAGTCCCTTATTTGTCGTTTATGAAAATTTGGGGATGCGAGGCTTTTGTTAAGAATAAGTCTGACGATAAACTCGCACTCAAATCTGACAAATGTCTGTTTTAGTGGGAGTAAAGTAACATTTCTAGTCTTGTATGTAGATGACATACTACTCATTGGGAATGATATTCTAATTCTCACTTATGTGAAGGAGTGGCTAGGGATACATTTCCAAATGAAAGACTTAGGAGAAGCCTAGCGCATCTTAGGTATCCAGATCTATAGGGATAGATCTAAAAGGATACTGGCATTAAGTCAGGAAACTTATATTGATAAGATTCTTGATCGGTTCAACATGAAAGACTCTAAGAGAGGCTTTCTTCCTATGGGAAGTGGGATCACTTTGAGCAAGTCAGAGTGCCCTACTAAACCCGAGGAGATTGAACGCATGAAATTGATCCCTTACGCATCTGCTGTTGGATCAATCATGTATGCTATGATGTGCACTCATCCCGATGTTGCATATGCTTTGAGCATGACAAGTCGATACCAAGCAAATCCAGGTGAGAGTCACTGGATAGCCGTAAAGAACATCCTTAAGTACTTGAGAAGGACCAAGGATTCGTTCTTAGTGTTAGGAGGCGAGACTGAGTTACGTGTAAAAGGTTACACAGATGCCAGTTTCCAAACAGATAGGGATGATATGAAATCCCAATCCGGATACGTTTATATGATGAATGAAGGAGCTATTTGGTGGAAGCGTTTCAAGCAAAGCTTTACAGCTGATTCTACAACAGAAGCAGAGTACCTTGCAGCGTCTGAAGCTGCAAAGGAAGCTGTGTGGATTCGGCAATTTTTGGAAGGACTAACAGTAGTCCCTACTGCCAAAGATCCTATCACGATTTATTGTGATAACAGTGGGGCTATTTTTCAAGCAAAAGAGCCCAAGTCTAGTAACAAGTCTAGACATGTACTTAGAAAATATCATGTAATTAGAGATTACGTGGACAGAAAGAAATTGACATTTGTAAGGTTGGGACAGATGACAACATTGATGATCCTTTAACCAAGCCTTTATCAAAGGCTAAGCATGATGGTCATGTCGTCACAATGGGATTGAGACGTAACCAGAATTCCTTTAGATTATGTAATATGTAATAATTGAATGTTTTATTAATTATTTCATATATGATAATTGCATTCATTGTTCGAGTTTTATTATAAACTTTTTTTATTTAGTTTGACAAAATTTAATACTCTGTTTATCCGAGTATATTGTAAGACAATGTTGGACCCTGTTCAAGTGAATAGGACGAATTTAGTATTTTGTTCCTAGTCACTCAAATGAGGTGATGTCTCGAAGTGACTAGATTGTAAGTCGATCGATGGTTGGTTCAGCACCATGGGGTCATGGAGATGACTGGTCGTTTACATAGACAGACTGTATGACACTCTGTCGGACAGTGACATTTGTAGAGACCCTTAAATCAATTATTTGATGTCTGGTCGTGGCAGGGTCTTCTATCTTATTCCTATGAGGCGATTCTTTTGACTAGCGACCGTCTATCTGAGTCGGTGCAGTTTCCGATTGGTTTTGGTTGATGTTCTAGGTCGTACCGTAAAAATAGGCTGATGGAAAGCTTCTGGATCATGGTGATCTGCATCATACAGAGTAGATGAATCAATAGGAATTGTCCACCCACGTTGGGTACAAACATCTTTATGCCACTCGAGAAGAAGTTACTGTAATTGCGCCGCCACGCTCAGAAAGAAATCTATGGTAGATTTTCCGGTCAGACAATTACTCTCCCTATCGAGAAAACCACTCTAGATATAATCAAACGCAAGTGAGACCTGAAAGACACCTTGCGTTTAGTGGGAGATGTGATAAAAAGACAAGAGAATTGGTGACAAACACTTGTGTCAGACAAGTGAGAGATTATTGGAGTAGGTGTCCTCCACAATAGTGCGCCACATAATAAATCTTATTAAGGAATATAATTGGGATATTTATTGACTATATATATGATTAGTCAGTTGATTAACGTAAATCAATAACGGTTGGCTGACTAGAGTTTGACGTTATTGTCGTATGACGGCGGTGATCAACTGATCCCTTTCGGTCACACCTATAGGATGAAACCCAAATAGTAACTAAATTATTGTATATAAAGTTAATAGTCCATTACATATATTCGATATGTACGAGAGTTAATTGTTGAAATTGAGTTAAGAACTCAAATTCGATTAAGTTTATTTTTCAATTATGCGATAATTGACTAATAAATTTATATCTTATTTTAATATGATTAAATAAGATTTAACTTAGTAATTAATCGTTAAATTACTAAATTAGTTGAGGTTTTGAGATAGAGGTAATTAGTTAATTATATTTACAAGGAGTTATAAAATAAATTAACCAAGCATTGTAGGACCCATTATATATTGATATAATGGTAAAATATTACTTAAAATGTTAAGTACATATTATTTATTTAATTGTGTCATATAATTGTTATATGATCAAATTAACGCTTAATTATATAAGATAATTAAGCATATGATTAATAAGTATTTGTGGGACAAATATCAAAAATCAAAATGGACTAAATAAGGCCTCACATGGCCGGTCAAGTGTGTAGTGGTGAGGTGATGATGGTTGCTTTTGTTCATGCTCACAAGTCACATGTGATTATGACATGAATAGTAACCTAAAATCATTTCATTCAACACTACACTCTACCACTTTGCATGTGAATTAAAATAAGAAAAATAAGTCCCTTATGAGGGCTACCATGACCGGACATATTGTCTTTATAAGGACAATATGGTTGTTCATTTCATTTGTTCATTCTTGCTTATTTTTCACACATCTCTCAAAAAACTCTTCTTCTCACTAAAACTCTCATAATACTAATATTTACTAAGTATTACTAGTGTAGTAATATATTCTAATATTAGTAGTATAATATCTATCTTATTATCTAGTTAATAATAAGGGTAGATTATTTGGTATCATCTTGGTGCAACTTGAAGGAGGTCTTCTAATTTGGAGATTGTTCTTGTTCATCAATACTAATAGCTCAAGAACAACAAGAAGGAGTTCTTGTTGTGCCCATTTAATTTCCATATTAATGTGAGGAAATTTCTTCTTTTATATAAATGTCTTTATATTTGCATCATGTTACATAGATCATTAAATACTAATTTAACAAGTAATTTAGTAACTAATTAGAGGAGTCTAATTAAGGTCTATGGACTTTCATATATACCCCGACTTATGTAATTAGAGGACGCAAAACCCTAGACTTAGATTAGTTAGATTAGATTAGATTAGTCCTTTAATTAGTTTAATCCTTCTTCAAATTCTTCATTAATTAGTTATAAATCTAGTCTTGTAATCGGGTTTTCTTACGTTTATATGGAAGATTGGTGACAAAGTCTTCTCTTTTATTCATGATTTCCTATTTATTTATGTTGATCTCATTCCTTAATTAGTCGATAACTTTCTTAATCTATTTTTTTCTCTTGTTATCTTTGCTTTATTTCATTACTTGTTTTTTTTTTATTATATAATGTCTTGTCTTAATTTCTCATCTTCTTCCTCTATATTTCTCATGTTAAGTAGTGAGTAGTGACCTTGCTAGGATTGTGGGGGATTATAGGGTTTCTTCCAACTTATGCAAAACACATGTTTGATGAAATGCTTGCTTGACAAACTTGCATGATACATGTTTGTTTTTCATTTACTTAAGATCGAGAGGCGCGGAATATGCTTTGACTTGCCTATAGTTGGTATATCGACCTTCAGTACGCGAGAGCTAGCTTGGCCAGGTATATCGGAGGGATTTTAAGATAAAGAGCCTCAATGCACCGCACCCAAGTTTGACTACCCATTGACCATAAACCCGACTTAGTAGAACTCAGATTACACATTTGAACCCATCGATCCTAGAGTTTCCGTTTATTACTTGTTATTTGATTATCTTAGTTTAGTCTTGATTTTCTATTCATTGGCATTTAGTCCATGTTCTTAGATTAGTTTCACATCCATTTCTATAACGTGACACCCCTTGAGCATAGCTAGTTTAGACTTTGCATAACAAATACCCACCGTCCCTGTGGACCGACCCTGACTTGCCACCATAATAATTCTTATTGTTTGACACTCCAAAACGATGTGTGTCAGTGAGTCAGTTCTCAACGTAATTCAAACTCTCGTCGATGGTCAAGGGTCAAGAGTGAACAACAATCCCAAATAGAACATAGGACAAGTAAAATCATTTTAATGAACCCCAACTAACTACCCAACAACTTATTAGTTATGGGATTCAATTAAATAAATTTTGTATGTTAGGGATTAATCAAACCCTAGTGAGATGACTACTCGCTAATCATTAATAATTCAACACTAAACATACTAATAATTAATCTATAGATGTGACAAAACATAATGATGATCACTATTTATTTACATATTTTATGCTTCCCTTAGATACATATAATTCGATTTATTGTCTTTCCTTGCTTGTGTCTATGCTATTTTAGCTAGAATATCAATTCTGCCGCTTCTATTATGTTTTAATGCAGATTGGATGCATTTGGAGCTTTTTGAGTTGATATGGAGCATAGCGGAGTCATATCGTAGAAGGTTAAGCACGGGAGTCGAGAGAGGTGGAGAAGAAATGAAGAAAAACGAAGACACGACCCATCCGAAGGATGCTCGATCGAGCAAGATCATTATGCTCGATCAAGTCGGGCTGAAGGATGCTCGATCGAGCAACATCACTCTGCTCGATCGAGCAACCCAGTGTTTGATAGGTTTCGGCTTTCCTAAACTAATTTAACCTAGTTAATTAGATTTTTATTAAAAAAAGAAACCTCGTCTTTCATAATTAGGTATGCTTTAATATTAGAAACCTAAATTAGTTTGCTTTGCTACTAGATTTTATCATCAAGACTATTATTTTTAGTTAAAGCTTGTAATCGGTACTCTTTAATCCTCCTTTGTTATTAAATTAGTTACTTTCTAGTTCTTTAATTATTCTTTGTTAATCCTTTCATTGTTGTTAATCATGTTTACTTTATTTATTATCGTTGTTATTAATATTGTTATGAGTAGCTAAATTCTTTTTTAGGGTTGAAAGGGGATCTAGGACTGATAGAAGGGATAGACTAATTAATTG
Organism: Heliosperma pusillum; assembly: GCA_022085475.1. NCBI lineage: Eukaryota > Viridiplantae > Streptophyta > Magnoliopsida > Caryophyllales > Caryophyllaceae > Heliosperma > Heliosperma pusillum. The sequence continues at coordinate 19,173 of JAIUZE010017184.1, read as the reverse complement.
AATTGTAATAGCATGGTTATCGTTTGATTATTGTTTTAAATCTAGTTGCTTATTTACTGGCCAGGATTAATTAATTAGTCTCGCGAATCAGGATTAACACCGACCAGGTTAAGACATAGTCTACGATAATTGAATAGTACTCGTTTAATGATAGCGATCGCATGTTAAATTGTAGATCTAAAGGGCAAAATTGAATCGACCGATCTTGTGACCTTAGATAACTTTATTACATGATAGTTGGTTACACCCTTACCCCTAAACAATAATCCTAGTGAACCTGAGACCCAAGACTTTTAATCTTATTGTTTTCAGCCTTTTATTTCTATTGTTTGCTATTAGTTTAGAAATACCAATCTTAAACCCCGGAATTGTTACTTAAGAGACAAACGTAGTTTAACATATTAGAATACTACCGCCTCCCTAAGGATTCGATACCTTACTTACCGCTGACTATTAGTTAGTAGTGAATTAGCATTATTTTGATTAAGGTGACGCGACTTTTACCTTATCAAATTTGGCGCCATTGCCGGGGAGGCAACAATTTCCTGTTTGTTTCTACTTAGTTTGTCTTTTTTCGTCTCAGGGAACCTAAGTTCCTTGAGACCGTTCTTATCCTTTTATTTAGTGTTCGTTTATGCCCAGGTGTTCCAAGTCCGATCTCGTACCCTACGATTCCGAACCAGAAAGGACTCTCCGAGTTAGACGAAACTTTTGGAACGAAATTCAAGAAGCGGAAGACTTGAGTACGCTTGACACAGTTTACGCCGAGTTTTTCGCAGAAAACCCATCCTTAGAAGAGGATACACATACTTCTGTCACCACTACAACCATGCATACTTTAGCCAGCCATTCGGACCCTACCGTTGCATCTTTTCCCAAGGGATTCAAAGTCCCTACTACGGGTAATGGCACCTTTGAGATTCATCCATCTTTTATCTCTTTGGTGGAGCGAAACATGTTTGGAGGAAGCCCCACTGAGCATCGTGCGAAGCATATGGAAAAATTTACCAACTATTGTTGCTTTATTCCTTTAACGGGTGGGGTAACGCAAGATCAAATCAAGTTGGTATTATTTCCCTTTTCGTTACGAGATGGGGCAGAAGATTGGCTGAGTGAGTTAGATGTGTATGCACTTAGCATCACTGATTGGAATTCTCTGGCTCTTGCATTCTACAAAAGATATTTCCCGCCACAGAAAACCAACGCCATCCGAAGTCAAATCACAAGTTTCAAACAAAGTCCCACTGAGAACTTTAATGAGGCATGGGTTCGCTTCAAGAAGCTTGTCAAATCTGTTCCACATCATGGTTTTGATACTTGGTTCCTATGCAATCAGTTTTACAACGGGTTATATGATGATCCGATAGCATTGCTAGATTCTGCTGCCAATGGAAGATTCTAAAATAACACTACCGATGCTAATGCTTGGAAGTTGATTGATGAGATAGCTACTCACACTGCTGAGTATGGCAATCCCAGGGGTAAAGCGAGGCGAGGAGGTTCGGACAATGCTGTTGCAGCTCAGTTGGAGGCATTAACTGCTAAAATTGCCTAATTAAAAACTTCAAAATCTTTGGAAAATAAAAAAAAACGATACATGTCATGGTTCAACAAGAGCCAACATGTGAAAGATGTGGTACCATGGGGCATAATGCAGTAGAGTGTATGAGTACGGTTGAACAAGTACTTGCCTTTCAGACCTTTAAGCAAGGTACACCGTACTCCAACTTTTATAATGAAAGGACCAGAGAGCATCCAAATTTCTCCTACCGAAGTCAGAATGTTCTTAATCCTACCCCGCCGCCACCTCAGCAACAAGGTTCCTCTTATGTGATTCCTCAAAATCGCAATTCTCAAGGCAATTATAACCGTCCAAATCAAGGAGGCCACACCTTTCAACAAGATCCATCTCCACCACCTCCGAGTAATTGGATCGGACCTGTCGCAAGCCCGATACAAGGATAAATTACCCAGACTAGGCTAATAACAAATTAATGTAATTAGGGAAGTAGGGGTCGATCCTCAGGGAGATGGTGTTTCCTATAGAATGTGAAATGTCTCGCAATTTGGTCTTATCTAACGAATATCTGGGTTTTGGGATTTTAATTTCTACACTAATAAAAGGCATAAAAACAAAATAAAAGCAAATGAAAACAATAAAGCAAATGATGAATTAACAATGATGAAAAGAATCTAGGGAAGTGGGTTGACACATGTAGATTAATATATTGATGAAATTGGATATGGAGCATGCAAATAATTCAATGTGAGTTCGTAAGAATGATGTGTTCATTACAATCATAGATCAGATGGTCTAGCAGGCTTTTAGGCAATTTACTAAGTCTTAATCCACCATGTCATGCTTTGTCTATTCAATTCGCGTATCTCTACCTTGGAAAAGAATTCCATTCTAGTCAATGATTTTGATCAGGAATCGTCAACTATCGTTATAGTCCAAACATGCATAGACACAATGTTTTAAAAGCAAAATTTCTTTTATCCAATTAACATCTTTTAATCAATTTAACATGGCTACCCTACATCCTAGAAAGGTGACTACTCACTCATGGCGATGTTAAAATCTAAGATGAAGTTAATAACAAGAACTAGGATAGACATGTTTATTTGGTTTTGGCAATAGTTTAAGACTCTTTATATGGCGATAATAATGACGCTAAATTGATAATCTAATGAAATGAAATGACGATTATAACGGTACTAAAATGAATCTAAGATAACATGTAAAGAAAATAACAATCAAAATAGGAAACATAAAGACATTAACAAAAGATAAGATAGGCATACCTATATGACGATCAACAACGATAATGATAACGATAATAGAAATCCCTTGCTTAGAATAGTCGTTCCATGAATCACAATACTTGAACCAAATAAAGTAGATTACAAAGATGAAATTCTTATTGATCTAAGCTAAGGTTTTGATATAGAAAAGACAGAAATAAACTAAGAACTAAAGATGAAAAAGAAGAAAATGTTCTAGACAAGAGAAGAGAGGCTAGGCTCTCTCCTCTTAATCTAGGTTTCTAATCTAAAGAGAAGTGTAAGAAGAGAAGAGAAGTGAAGTATGAAGAGATGTGTTGAGATGGGTGGCTAGAGCATCCTTTATATAGCATTAGGGTTTCGTGGGGAAGGGGTCGGGCATTGAACATATAGGACAAAAGGAGGAAGTTGAAGCTCGGAACAGCAAGGATACCCGATCGGGTACACACTTACCCGATCGGGTAAGTTGTCATCTGGGTCCTTTGACTCTCGTTTCATCTCCCCTTGCATATGACTTGACTTCCAACATCCCCCTTGACCTCTTGAGTTGGGTTTGCTGCTAGGGTTTGATGCAAAACGATGAATTCTTCACCTACCTGGTTGATCTTCCGACAACTGCGAAACTATCTTTACTTCTTCTCTCTTTTGAATTAGTGACCTTTCATGAAATGCCTTTCACTTGGTCAAGCTTGCTTCTTCAAATCGTCTGGTTCTAGACACATGCTCGGGAATATAGAAAAAGGGCGTAGAAACGTCACTTTCCCTACAAAACAGGATAGAACATAGGAATTCGCCTAGAAGATTATATTAGCTCATAAAACGGCTTAACAAAGCACAAATGACATACAAAACCGAGCTAAATTGGGAGTTAAAACATACAAATATTCACTTATGAAACTCCCCCAAGCTAAACCTTTGCTTGTCCTCAAGCAAACATAACAAACAATACCAGGACAAGGGTTGCAAGCATTGGCTACTACACCATCAAGAAACAAATCTCAACGTAAAACTTTGAAAACATAATGAATCATAACCCAAAAACAACGTGGGTAAGAATGATACATAAACATGGCTGAGATTTACATAACGGCGTAGCACAAAGAATTTCACTATAGAATTTTCGGCTCTTGCATGATCTTTTGACAAATGGACTCTCACGGCACACTCGAACACTCATTGCATGTAAAAGGTGATTTCTTTATGTGTAAATGTTTTTGAGACACTCACCTATCTACGACTTATGAAAATGTGTGCGCAGTCTAATATTGTAAACAACTCAAAACACAAGTCAAAGATCACAATGCACATAGAAAAGAAGCCGTAAAAATAAGAAGAAGGCTTTGGGAAATGGGTGAAAGGTGGACAAACAGTTATGGTTATGTGAAGGTTCGAATGAGCTAGCAAGTGACCAATGATAAATGAATACTCAATCCAAGCTTTCGATCAATTTCCCAGAAGACGGATAACGAAGCCTAAAAGCAACAAATTGGCTTATTACACACGAAACACAAGGGTAAACTCCTTCTGAATATTGACTTGACATTTCTTAGGAGATACTCACAACTTCTTCTTTTATTTCTTCCCTTTTTTTCTTTTCGTTTCTCTTTTATCTTTTCTTTTCTTTTTTTCTTTTGAACATAACATCACTTATTGAACATTTTCGTTCTCCCAAATTCACTTTGACATCAAGGAACAAAATCTTCTCAAAAGAGCACCCATACACCATAGTCTAGCTACTAGCTCAAAAGGTAGGCAGTTTCTATATGTAGCTATTATCTTGTGAAACATTTGTATGAAGAGGCTAATTTTGAGGGGTAGTTCAAAGTGAAAAAGGCTTCAAATCTTAGTGAATCTTGAATGCAATGCTTATAGGAATTAAATGAGAACCATACTTATGTGTTTCGACATGACACACATCACAAGGAGAACTACACACACCTAGATGAGACTCGGTATAGATGTACCAGCCTAAGGAGGTTCTACCTTACAATATATGTAACTTGCCAAATGTCAAGATCAAGCGTACTCATCTATAGATTCATTACATGCCTACTGTGTACAAGAGTTCCCCATGTATGCACAATTCAATGAATATTGAATCATTATCTTTTGAAAGCTCTAAGTTTGGGATATGTAACATGATAACATAGTAAACAAGCAAGCAAAGCATGAAAAGCATTCAATTATGTTCAGAAAATTTTAAATTTTCTCAAAAATCTTCTTTTTCTTTTATTCAAAATTTGAAAAATGATCAACTAAAATGCAAAATGGGAAAATGCAATCCCTCCCCCAAGCTAAACATCACATTGTCCTCAATGTGAGCACAAAGACAAAATATGCAATGAGATGCTTAATGGGGAAAAGGAAAAATGAAAGAAGAGTGAAGCTTACTAGTCAGCGCGGACTCCCCCAAGCTAGTCTTTTGGACTTGACAAGGAAGGTCTTTATAGATTCTTCAAAAACTCTTTCATCTGCAAAATAAATCCTAACAATGAAAAAGGGAATACAAAAATAAAAATGCAAAAAGAAAAGGAACACGGGTTGCCTCCCGAGAAGCGCAATTTAAAAGTCTTGCTAGACTCCATTTCTTTCTTTGATCATCCTTTATCTCTAAGCTCACTATCATCCAAGCTCATCATCATAGCGTTCTTTACATTCTCCATCCATGCCAAGCTTTTCCGGGAATAGCCCCTTCTAGCACTTTTAGCAGTAGTGCTTTTAGTATGCTCACCTGCAAGAGAATCAACACTAACATGTGCCTCCAACGGATCCGTCAGTAAGGATCGAGGCATAGAAGAAACAATAGAAGAGTCATACACATCAAGCACATAACATGAGTCTTCTAACACATGACTCCTAACGGTGGAATTTTTACTAAAGGTCACCTTGTCATCTCCTATCTCTAATGTCAACTTCCCATTCTTGACATCAAAAACTGCACCAGCGGTGTGCAAAAAGGGTCTTCCCAAAATGATTGGGATTTGAGAGTCCTCGGCTATGTCAAGTACTATAAAGTCAACGGGAATGAAAAACTTACCAACTTTGACGGGCACATCTTCTAAAACACCCATAGGTTGTTTTAGAAAACGGTCCGCCATTTGCAAAGTAATATTAGTGCATTTCAAAGCACCCATGTTAAGTTTTGCAAACATAGAAAAGGGCATGACACTTACACTAGCACCTAGGTCGCAAAGAGCCTTAGCAATGGTATACGTGCCTATAAAGCAAGGGATGGAGTAACTACCAGGGTCCTTAAGTTTTGGTGGAGACTTCTTTTGCAAGAGTGCACTACACTATTCAGTGAAAGCTATGGTCTTAATCTCATTGAAGGATCTCTTATTTTTGAGGACTTATTTCATAAACTTGGAATAAGAAGGAACTTGGGAAAGTAATTCAATGAAAGGGATTGTTAGCTTTAAATTCTTGACGACGTCAAGGAACTTACCATACTTTGCCTCCTCCTTGTGCTTGGCTAATCTTTGGGGAAATGGGACTTTGATCTCATTAGTAATCTCGGGCTCTTTCCCTTTTGACATGGGCACCTCATCTTCAACATCAACAACCACGGGCTCATCATTATGCTTACCACTTCTCGAGGAAATGGCATTTACAGTTTCGTGACGTTGGTAACATTGTGAAGGCAGCTGCCCTTGCTTTTGGTGTGTATTAGAAGAGGCATATTGGGAAATTTTAGCTTCCAACAATTTGATGGCGGCGTCCTTAGCTTGATCGCTCTCTTGGAATTGAGCTATTATGGTGTCTTGCCTTTGAACCAATTGCAGGATCATGGCTTCAAGTTTACTTACACCATTTTCACTTTGTTGAAATGTAGAGGATTGAAATTGTTCTAGCTTTTGTGTGAGAAGGGCTACTTGAGCTTGTAAATGTTGGAGCAAGTGTCCTCCACAATAGTGCATTTATATTATAAATCTCATTTTGGAATATTAGTGGGATGACTAGTATTTTGATACTCCACGTTAGTTGATTAACGTAAATCGATACGGTCAGCTGACTAAAGTTAGACGTTATTGTCGTATGACGGCGGTAATCAACTGACCCCTTTCGGTCACACCTATAGGATGAGACCCAAACAGAAATCTAATTATTTGTATACGATACATATTAATTAGTACTTTATATATATATTTGATATATGTTTAGTTACGAGAGTTATTTATTGGAAATTGAGTTACGAACTCATTCCGGATAAGTTTATTAGTCAATTATACGATAATTAACTGAATAAATTTTACGTCTTATTTTAATATGATTGAATAAGATTTAATTTAATGATTAATAGTTAATTCATTAAATTAGTTGAGGTTATGCATATACTTTGAGGTAGAGGTGATTAGTTAATTATATTTACAAGGAGTTGTAAAATAATCTAACTAGGCATTGTGGGACCCATTATATATTGATATAATGATAAAATATCACTTAAAAGTTAAGTGTATATTATTTATTAATTTGAGTCATATAATTGTTATATGATCAAATTAACCCTTAATTATACAAGATAATTAAACATATGATTATAAGTATTTGTGGGACAAATATCAAAAATCAAAATGGACCACATGACACTAGTGGGTGCCGAAATTTTGGTAGTGTATAACATGATGATTGTTGTTTCTTGTATTACACTACAACATGTGATCATGTCATGTTTATGACACATGATCATGTTCTAATTCACATCTACACTCAACCAATTTGCATGGGATTATTTTAAGCAAAATAAGAGGCCACATAGGCTCACTTGGCCGGACCCTTGTGTCCTTAAATGGACAATTTTGTTGTTCATTTTGCTTGCTTGTTCATTCTTATTTTGATGCTTATCTCACTAAAAATCCTCATTTCTCTAAAAACCTCTCAAATACTAATATTTTCCTATTACTAGAGTAGTAATAAAACCTAATATTAGTTCATCTTATCACTTGTGTTTTCTAGTCAAAAACTAAGTCATTAGTTTGGGTTATATCTTGGGTGCATCTTAAAGGAGGTCTTCTAATTTGAAGATTACAAGGAGGATCATCTATTTCTTTCTAGCACAAGATCAACAAGAAAGGTGTTTCTTGTTGTGCCCATATAAACCGAAATTTCCCAATGTAAGGAAATTTCTTCTTACTTTTTATTATGCATTTTAATTTGCATGCATGTTACATAGATCTTTATTAAACACTAAATTAACAAGTAATTTAGTAACTAATTAGAGGAGTCTAATTAGGGTCTATGGACTTTCAGTAAACGTGTCAAAGTGGGGTCCTTTTGCTTAGATTTCAATGGTATGGAGCGGGAATTTCTATATTGAGAATCGTGAATTGCCATGGATTCAATGGTAGTGTGAGCAATTTCAACATTAATTTGATCAAATCTTCCATTGTTAGCAGAATCCAGGATACGACGGGACTCTATATAACACCCATTATAGAATGTGATGGCAAGGAGCCATGGATCTATCCCATGATGAGGACACTCCCTTTGCAAGTCCTTGTACCTCTCCCAAGCTTCATAAAGGCTCACATCCTCCCCTTGTCGGAAACCAGTGACTTGACTTCTCAACAAAGCGGTCTTTTCTGGAGGAAAGTACTTTTGGTAGAAGGCAAGAGCTAAACTCTCCCAATCGGTGATACCTAATGTAACCTTATCAAGGCTATGTATCCAAAACTTTGCCTTACCCCTCAAAGAGAATGAGAAGAGCATCTCTCTAATTTGCCCTTGGGTGACTCCAGTTTGTCTAATAGTGGAGCAATAGTCACAGAAGTTTTGGATGTGAAGGTTGGGATCTTCTGTGGCATTGCCACTAAATTGGCTTCTTTCTATAAGGTTAATGAAGGCAGGTTTGATTTCAAAGTTTTGGGCTGCGATTTGGGGTGTAGCAATACCCCTTGGAAGTGTTTTTGCGGTGGGTTTGGAATGAACTGAAAGTCGAACCATTTTTTTTTTTTGAAGATGAAGATGGAGTGTTGTTTGAAAGTTGATTGGTTTTTGAGAATGGAGATGAGAATGGATCTTCTTCTCCTTCAAGATTAGATAAAATATCCGAGTATTTCTCACGAATACGACCTAAACTTGAAGTATCAGAAGCTTTTGAAATTTCGTTGAATAGCTTTCGTCTCCTACACAGAGTTCTTTCTAGGTCGGGGTCTAAAGAGATAGGGGTCCCTGGTCTAGAAGATCTGTGCGTAAGATTGAAAGCTAAGATGAAAAATCAAGAGAGGTCTAAAGGAATTTGGGTTCCTAAAGACTAGATAAAACTAATTGCGAAAAAAATCACAAGAAAAAGAAAAACTAAACCGTGCTCCCTGGCAACGGCGCCAAAATTTGATCAGACCTGTCGCAAGCCCGATACAAAGATAAATTACCCAGACTAGGCTAATAACAAATTAATATAATTAGGGAAGTAGGGGTCGATCCTCAGGGAGATGGTGTTTTCTATAGAATGTGAAATGTCTCGCAATTTGGTCTTATCTAACGAATATCTTGGTTTTGGGATTTTAATTTCTACACTAATAAAAGGGATAAAAACAAAATAAAAGCAAATGAAAACAATAAAGAAAATGATGAATTAACAATGATGAAAAGAATCTAGGGAAATGGGTTCACACATGTAGATTAATATATTGATGAAATTGGGTATGGAGCATGCAAATAATTCATTGTGAGTTCGTAAGAATGATGTGTTCCTTACAATCATAGATCAGATGGTCTAGCAGGCTTTTAGGCAATTTACTAGGTCTTAATCCACCATGTCATGATTTGTCTATTCAATTCGCGTATCTCTACCTTGGAAAAGAATTCCATTCTAGTCAATGATTTTGATCAGGAATCGTCAACTATCGTTATAGTCCAAACATGCATAGACACAATGTTTTAAAAACAAAATTTCTTTTATCCAATTAACATCTTTTAATCAATCTAACATGGCTACCCTACATCCTAGAAAGGTGACTACTCACTCATGGCGATGTTAAAATCTAAGATGAAGTTAATAACAAGAACTAGGATAGACATGTTTATTTGGTTTTGGCAATAGTTTAAGACTCTTTATATGGCGATAATAATGACGCTAAATTGATAATCTAATGAAATGAAATGACGATTATAACGGTACTAAAATGAATCTAAGATAACATGTAAAGAAAATAACAATCAAAATAGGAAACATAAAGACATTAACAAAAGATAAGATAGGAATACCTAGATGAGGATCAACAACGATAATGATAACGATAATAGAAATCCCTTGCTTAGAATAGTCGTTCCATGAATCACAATACTTGAACCAAATAAAGTAGATTACAAAGATGAAATTCTTATTGATCTAAGCTAAGGTATTGATATAGAAAAGACAGAAATAAACTAAGAACTAAAGATGCAAAAGAAGAAAATGTTCTAGACAAGAGGAGAGAGGCTAGGCTCTCTCCTCTTAATCTAGGTTTCTAATCTAAAGAGAAGTGTAAGAAGAGAAGAGAAGTGAAGTATGAAGAGATGTGTTGAGAAGGGTGGCTGAAGCATCCTTTATATAGCATTAGAGTTTCGTGGGGAAGGGGTCGAGCATTGAACATATAGGACAAAAGGAGGAAGTTGAAGCAATTTGCTCGAAGCAGCAAGGATACCCGATCGGGTAAGTTGTCATGTGGGTCCTTTACCTCTCGTTTCATCTCCCCTTGCATATGAGTTGACTTCCAACATCCCCCCTTGACCTCTTGAGTCGGGTTTGATGCAAAACGATGAATTCTTCACCTAACTGGTTGATCTTCTGACAACTGCAAAACTGTCTTTACTTCTTCTCTCTTTTGAACTAGTGAACTTTCGTGAAATTCCTTTCACTTAGTCAAGCTTGCTTCTTCAAATCGTCTGGTTCTAGGCAAATGCTCGGGAATATAGAAAATAGGCGTAGAAACGTCACTTTCCCTACAAAACAGGTTAGAACATAGGAATTCGCCTAGCAGACGATATTAGCTCATAAAACGGCTTAACAAAGCACAAATGACATACAAAACCGAGCTAAATTGGGGCTTAAAATCATACAAATATTCACTTATCATAATGATATGGCGGAATTGAAAGCCATGTTGAAGCAAAGTCTCATGATACAACAAAAGCAAGATGCTCAGATCTCTCAATTGCACGCGCATAACAAGATAGTGAATACTCAAATTTCCCAATTGGCAATTCAAAATCCACATAAACAACCGGGTCATCTTCCTCCTCAGGGACACCCTCTGTGACACCCTCAAATTTGCGGAAAGAAAAAAATAATTTAATACATAACAAAGGGTGTCATAAATAAAAAGGTTCATACAAAAAGGAAACTAATATTTTACATAAGAATTATACAAGACGGGAGACATATCTCCCGTATAAATACTGAAATAAAAGGAGTGTATAATAATATACAATCCTAAGAACCGAATATAGGTCCAAGGTAATACTTCGCTCGCTAGCTCGTCAATGTACCCAAATATGCATTCACCACCTGTTCGACCGCATTAAATATAAACACGGAAGCCACAGTCAGTGGGGAGTAACTCCGAGTTCTCCCAGCCACGAAATGTCGAGTTTAATGAAACATGAATAACATAAAAGCAATGTATATGGAAAATACAAAACTTAAACATATATGATATGCTTTTCATGTTATGAAACAGATAACTAACAAATAACCTAGCATGTGAAAGCTATCATGTGAAACCGATAATAAACTATAACTCGAGGTAGGGAAGCTGGTATGCTAGCTCAGAGGTTCCTCTCAGAAACATGGCCATGATACACTCAAACCCTAATCAACACGTAATCATGTGAATCAGTTAACAATCGGTAATCCAAACTCTATCAATCCTAGCCGGCTTGCATCTCACCTTCTAGAACTCATAGAATCATACAAACATGAAAGACCAATACTTCTACAAACAGGCATAAGTTCTTAGCACCGTCAATAGTCATCTGTAACTCGAGGCTATACCACAAGGTAGGAAAACATCCTAGTCCTAGACTGATCAGACCTAGCGACAACAGCTATTCCATTCCCCGTCTCATGACATAACCGTACACAAGAAACTCTGCTAGGCGACCCCCTAAGCAGAGATGGCTAGTACTTAAGCTGGCTCCCTTCCCAAAGCGGAACTCTTAGGATGCCATGCCCCGACTTGGGGATAAGCCCCCAAGGCCCGGGACACAAACGCTATCAGTGGCGAACATATACTCGTTAAAGATAGTACGTGCCTATCAATGTCATGGTCCAAGCTACTCATTTAGAATTAGAATGGTCAAGACGCCATATCCTCATAATTCTCTATGGGTACTTAGTCAACACGACACCAACCATATAATAAAACAGTCACGGAAAAAACATCCTATCATGTGACTACGTGCATATCAATAATAATCAAATATCATATCGCCTCATATCTACTAAGGCTAATTCACAATTAAATACAACCTCACTTGAAGACAAATCCCCGACCCGAGTCCCGCGACGGGTCATCAGTCAAATCGGGGCTGACTAGATCTTAGTTTGACCAAACCCGTTGGATCAAACCGGCTAGAAACAGAGTCTTTATCACATAGACATAAAATCAACATATTCATTACATGTTATTTTAATAAAACTTCTAACATGTGAATTAGATTATATTATACCCAAAACCCCGTTGACTTAAAGGATATCAAATTAAACTACGATCTCGTATTTATAATTTCTAACATGTGAGAAATAATAATTTTATGAAAACTTTTAAATTAAATATTTTACTTATTAATATTTCTCACTTGCTAATTATTACAAAACGCGATAAAAATGACGATAACTCAAAAACCGTCACAAGTCCCAAAGTGGGACCCACGGGCTGAGTTAGGCCGGACCCACATGGGCCTGATTTGGGCCTCACGGCCTGATTTGGGCTTAATGGGCTGTTTTGCTTTAATTTTCTAAAAACCGTTTTCCAATATTTCCCGCATGCTTTAACATATTTAAAACCCGTCAAAACAACAACCAATCAATCAAACATCGACACAAACCAAAGACCAAAACCCGGACCCACCATGGACCAACCCAGACCGGTCTGAACCGGCCTGGACCGGCCGGTCTGGTCCGGTTCACCACCACCACTAATTCCGGCCACCACTTAAACAACCACCCCAAATTCCACATTAATTCTAACATGTTTTTAATTAACAACATCCATTTTTAAACAATCAACACAACCATCAATCATACAAAAATCATGATTATGAAGAATCATCCAAATTCATCAAGAACAACCAACATGTTATAAAATCATAAAACACCATAATAACTATTACTTAACATGTTACTAACTAAAAATCATCACATCATAATAATATGAACAAAAACTAGAGATGAACCAAAACTAAAGAAAACCAAAGCTATGTAACATATATCCGTCGAGTAACTCGGAATCGTTACCTTAGCTAGAAAAATCAAGTAGCACCAAAATAATAAGAACTAAGAAAATAAGAAACCCGTCTTCTAATCATCTCCTAAAAGATATGAGTCACCAAACTCGTCTTCAAAATCTTCCCCTATAAGAAATGACAAGAAAAACATTATTAGACTTAAAACTTTGATTTTCCATAATTAAAGTGTTGAAAACGATTTTGTCGGATTTGAAAATAAACCGTACGTGAAGATGTGGAGCGAAGAGGAGATCCTAGAAATATAAGTTAGGACGGATTTAATTAAGAAATGAAGGTTTTATGAAAGTTTTGCTCAAGAACGACGAAGAACGGATGAAGAACGACGAAGAACGTTCAAGAACGATGAAGAACGATTTATTTGATCTTAAGTTGATTTGTTGTAAAATGAAAAGTTGTTTGTGAGTAAAGTGGGGGTGAGGAGTGTCGTGTAATATAGAGCAAACTAGTGAGTTGGGTTTTGAAATTGTGGTTATGGAATTGACCCGGTATAATAATTATATTACCGTAATTAATTAGATATTAAGTTAATTGAATTAAATATCAAGATATTATGTTATTATAATGAAAAGAAATAAAATATCAAGGCTAAGAGAGGAAGAAAACCCGTGTGGTATGGGTGATATCGGGTCAGTTTTGTAAACGATTTGCGTAATTTTCGTTAACTGATCGATAAAGTAAATAAATATCTAGATATTATTATTAGTTTAATCAAAAGAATTAAAATATCTAATGTGAGTGGAAAACGATGACCTGGGCGCGTGACTCATGCCAAAGGCGAGTTTCGGTTTCGTTTCGCGCTTTACGATGAGTCGGGAATAATTAAATGATGTTCGGTTAAAACCGTAAACGTTATTCTTTAAATTCCGAATAAATTCAAAATAAGTATATTAAATTATGATAAATCTTAATAAATCTAAATAAAAATAAATCAAAAATATTATTTTTTTAAATAAAATTTCGGTCTTCATACTTATGAGACGAGTCGGGAAAAGTCAACGGAAGTCAAAGTAGTTGATGAAACGTCGAGAAAGGGTCGAAGATGACTTAAAAAAGCAAGAAAAGTTTATGACGACTTAAAAGTCAAGAAAAGTCAATGACGACTTTAAAAAGTCAAGAAAAGTCAAAAGACGACTTAAAAGTCAAGAAAAGTCAAAGATGACTAAAAACGGGATTTTCATGAAATCTCTCAGAAATTCCAAATACGAACTCGGAATTTCAAAATACGACTCGAAACAATAAATTCTATTTTAAAAACTTAACTCTGCTGAAAAGTGTTAGTTAAATATTTTTACTAGAAAAAATTGGGTACTTCTCGGGTGTTACAATCACCCCTCCTTTTAAAAAGTTCGTCCCCTCGAAACTTAGAAGAAGAACTAACCTATATGTAGGTCTATGTCAAAACTGTTAAAAATTATACTTGTAATAATAATATAGGGTCTTATCAAGGGAACGGAAGGTTCTCGTCTGCAGTTAAGAACATCGACGTCCCAAGTCAAAGACTTAAAAGATACATTTTCGCATCAATAAATGAGAAAACTAGTTATCGAACGTCTCCAATAACAAGTCTCAACACTCCTTGACGGTAAAATACTTGAAATCATGAAACATTTCTAAAAGCTTTTAATTAAAAATTTCATAGTAAGGATAATAACTCTATTATCTATTCCTAAAATTTCCAACTAAAGCTTATAGTAATATATCTAAGAGAATGATACTCGATAGAAGGAACTGAATATTCGAAAGAATAAATCGAACAGAAATAGGAAAGGAAGAAAGAAGAATGAACCACCATACTATCCTCCATCTATGAAAATTCCAAATGTCGATTGCAACTCGACAATACTAACTGTACAAGTAAACTAGTCCTCAAGAGAGTGCAATAATCCTCAACATTTTCAATCATCAGATTCCTACCAAATTATTTCATAAGCATGGCACATCGAGTAACAACTCCCAATTATTTAAATTCAATTAAAATCTTCTAAGGTCCATCAAAACTCTTATTGGAAATTACCATCAAAATATTTATAATTTGGGAGACAAGACCGCTAACCACCACAAAGTAAAGGTCTTACTATGAAATCCTTTAATCCGATTTATCCTAAAATTCATTATCCTAAATTATTAATAATGAACCTTCTCATCCTCAAAAGTTGAATCTCGAAACCTCAAAGAGATTAATCACACAAATCTCGATTCACTTAACTTTTGCCAACCATAGGGCAATGCGACCGTAATCAATTTATTTATCTCTTCCAAACTCTCAATACATCGGTTTTCGCTTATGTCGATATTCCTCAAGTTGTGTCCTCAAATCCTAATTCCACAAAGTATTTGTTCCCGTTATGGTCCAACATTTAACGACAACAAATTCCCAAGTAACATTAAAATCACTCTACTTCCTAACCACAACTACAACTATTATTAAGCTTATTTCGATCCCCAAAAAGATATTGCAACTTCAAGCTTTCATATTTTAAAACCACTAGGATAGTTTCTTCCTAAACTTATTCTCCATTTTCTATAATCTTTTTAAACACGAAACTAGCTCCATAGGACGGTTAGGTATCATATTCGAAACTCCTTCAAAACACCTCCACTAACCCTTACGATAGCTAAAAGAAAACTACCTGACCCTATCTCCGGACGGTAATGATATAGGAGTACTTTCTCCAGTTGAAGCTTTGAGAGGTAATTTATCGGGTAATCTCCTCGAAATAAAGGATAAAGAAGCTCTAGTATCTAATAAAATTAAACACGGTATTTCTTAAATTGAAAACATACCAGTCATAACGTCTGGCTGAACATCGGCCTTAGTGCGACTCATTAGAGTTCTACCCCTTGGTCTCCCAGAAGTATCTGGTGCAAAAGCTGTCTTCTTCTTTTCAGGACATATATTAGACTTATGTCCCGGTTTCCGACAAGCATAGCACACAATTGGCTTGTTGAAACAGCCAATACCTGGATGCATAGGCAGTTTGCACCCAAAACAGATACGATCCTTAAGATCGTTGTTGCTCGGGAAGAATGGACGTTTACTCTTACCATCGGCATTAGAGGAAGAGGAAGCGAAACGTCCTTTGTCATGGAAATTTGACCTTGGATTGAAAGAGGAAAAAGGAGATGGACTCTTCATCTTTGCCCCATCACTAAAAGCCTTCATGGAGTCCTCGGCCCGAAGGGCATCATCATACAATTCTCCGAAAGATGTAGAGCTCCTCCTTACTTTGCTTGGGAGCAAAGCACTTAGCTTATTACGATAGTAAAAAGCTCTATCTTCATCATCATTGATGAGTCCTGGCGCAAAACGAGCAAGCTGGTTGAATTGAGTAGTGAAGTCTTGGATCCTCAAATCACCTTGCTTGAAATCGATGAATTCTCTGAGTCTTTGCTGAGTGAGCTTCATGGGGCAAAATCGGTCCTCAACAAGAGACTTGAAACATTCCCACTCGAAATTGATTTCTAGAATAGCGGTGGGATTGGAAATAGACCACCAGTAGTCTGCCTCCCTTACCAGGAATAACTGAGCAATCCTTACCTTGTCCTCTTCCAGGACTTGGTAATAGTCGAATTGGTTCTCCATCTCTCGAAACCATTCCGAGAGCTCGGTAGGGTCCGGCTCACCACCATAAGGCGTAATATTGCTCCTAGCAATTTGGCTAGCCACCCAAGCATAGCCTTCTTGGCAATTGTCTTCTCTATGGGGAGGAACTTGGTTGGCACTAACATCCATCTCTTCTATATGAGGTCCGACCATCTTCATAAGAAACAAAACAAATTAAGTTACTCCTAACAATTAGCATAAACACATAGACTACAACATAAATCCTAATCTACCCATCCTACCATTCTATCTCACAAGTTTATTATTTTATTAAGGTCAAGTTATTTAGGCAAGGGTACACAAACGTGCGTCGGGAGCAAAATAGCTCTGATACCAACTGTGACACCCTAGAATTTGCGGAAAGAAAAAATAATTTAAATAATAAACAAAGGTGTCATAAATAAAAAGGTTCATAACAAAAGGAAAATAATATTATACATAAGAATTATACAAGACGGGAGACATATCTCCCGTATAAATACGGAAATAAAAGAGTGTATAATAATATACAATCCTAAGAACCGAATATAGGTCCAAGGTAAATACTTCGCTCGCTAGCTCGTCAATGTACCCATGTATGCATCACAAACCTGCCAACCGCATTAAATATAAACACGGAAGCCACAGTCAGTGGGGAGTAACTCCGAGTTCTCCCAGCCACGAAATGTCGAGTTTAATTAAACATGAATAACATAAAAGCAATGTATATGGAAAATACAAAACTTAACATATATTATATGCTTTTCATGTTATGAAACAAATAACTAACATATAACCTAGCATATGAAGGCTAAGCTACTCATGCAAAATATCATGTGAATCAGTTAACAACCGGTAATCCAAACTCTATCAACCTTAGCCGGCTTGCATCTCACCTTCTAAGATTCTTAGAATCATACAAACATGAAAGACCAATCCGTCTAGAAACAGGCATAAGTTCTTAGTCCAGTCAATAGTCGACTTCTGTAACTCGAGTCTATACCACAAGGTAGGAAAACATCCTAGTCCTAGACTGATCAGACCCAGCGACAACAGCTAACCCATTCCCTGTCTCATTACTAAACAGTACATGAGAAACTCTACTAGGCGACCCCCTAAGCAGAGATGGCTAGTACTTAAGCTGGCTCCTTTCCCAAAGTGGAAACAATTAGGCAGCCATGCCCCCGGCTTGGTATCAAAAGGCCCAAGCCAGTGACACAAAAGCTATCAAGCTGTAAACTCCATATGCTCGTTAAAGATAGTAAGGCCTATCAATGTCATGGTCCAAGATACTCATTTAGAATTAGAATGGTCAAGACGCCATATACTCATAATTCTCTATGGGTACTTAGTCAACACGACACATATCATAAAATCAAACAGTCACGGAAAACTTCCTATCATGTGACTAATTTCATATAAATCATATTCAAATATCATATCGCCTCATATCTATTAAGGCTCATTCATTCATTCATTAAATAAAACCTTACTTGAAGACAAATCCCCGACCCGAGTCCCGCGACGGGTCATCAGTCAAAACGGGGCTGACTAGATCTTAGTTTGACCAAACCCGTTTGGTCAAACCGGCTAGAAACAGAGTCTTTACCAATTAGACTTGAACATAAAAATCATCATATTCCTTACATGTTTATTTTATTAAAACTTCTAACATGTGAAATATTAAATCTTACGAAAAACCCGCTTGACTTAAAGGATATCAAATTAAACTATAATCTCGTATTATAATTTCTAACATGTGAGAAATAATAATTTTATGAAAAACCTTTTTAATTAAATATTTTACTTATTAACATTTCTCACTTGCTAAATATTACAAAACACGATAAATTAACACTAAACTCAAAAACCGTCACAAGTCCAACAAGGGGACCCACGGCTGATTTGGGCCAGACAATACACGGGCCTGGACTGGGCCCCACGGCCTGGTTTTGGGCTGTTTTGGCTTTTTGATCGATTTTACTAAAAACCGTTTCTTAATATTTCCCGCATGCTTAACATATTTAAAACCCGTCAAACAACAACAAAACAATCAAACCTCGACACAACTCAAAGACCAAAACCCGGACCCACCATGGACCAACCCAGACCGGTCTGGACCGGGCCTGAACCGGCCTGAACCGGCTGGTTTGGGTCCGGTTTCCAGCCACCTTCCACGGCCACATCACACGGCCACAACAACCACCACCCCAAATTAATTCTAACATCATTTTAATTAACAACATCCATTTTTAACATCCCATTCAACCATCATGCATATTAAAATCATGATTATGAAGAAATCATAAAAATATGTCAAGAACACCAACATGATTATAAATTCATACAACATGATAAAA
>JAIUZE010017182.1:0-28051 GCA_022085475.1 Heliosperma pusillum | reverse complement strand
TCTAATTGGATTCGAATAATTGAGATTTGTTACTCGAAGTTTCGTGATTATGGAATATTTTTGTAGGATTTCTGATGATTGAAAATGATGAGTTGCAATTTGGGTAAATTGCATTCTCTTGAGGATTTGGTTTATTAGTAGAGTTAGTAATGTCGAATTCCTGTAGATCGTCCTGCCGACTTTATCTTAATCTTCCTATCCCTAAGAATTCGATTTGTTTTGTTTTTGCGTGTTTTGTATATATTTTGTTATTGTGATTTGGGAACTTGATGTTCGAGTCACTCTATGTACGTGTAATGTCTTGTTATTTGATTTTATCTTTGAGAAAACCTTCAAATTTTCATATTGTATTTCTCATT
Source organism: Heliosperma pusillum (assembly GCA_022085475.1). Taxonomy (NCBI): domain Eukaryota; kingdom Viridiplantae; phylum Streptophyta; class Magnoliopsida; order Caryophyllales; family Caryophyllaceae; genus Heliosperma; species Heliosperma pusillum. The sequence continues at coordinate 27,692 of JAIUZE010017182.1, read as the reverse complement.
TAAATTTTCAAAGAAGTTTAAAGATGGATTGTCTACCCTCTTTTTGGAGAAAATGGATTTCTTTTGTTTCTATGTTTGGATTTTGCGTTTGGTTGGATGTTTGCACTTGTTATTGGAGACGTCTGATAATTAGTCCTACACTTACTAACGCTTATTTGATTTTCGATCTCACTATTTCGACTTTGATTTGATCTGGATAATTAGAGTTCTCATTCGCGACGGGCACTCTTGAGATCCGTAAGTAAAGTTTCACACTTATGAAAAATTTCCTTAAAACCGTTTTCGAGAAGAACCTCATTTCATAAATGTTTTCCCTTGTAAAAGCTTTCGTGTTGATTTTGTTAACCGATTCTTGTCCTTGATACTTTTGTTTTCTACTCTCAAGTTTCGAGGACGAAACTTTTTAAAAGGTGGGGTGATTGTAACACCCGTAAATGTACCCTATTTTTCTAGTAAAAATATTTTACGGACACTTTTCAGCGAATTTTAGGTGTAATCGTAAATTTAATTTTTCGAGTCGAATTTAGAATTTCCGAGTTCGTCTTTGGAATTTCCGCGAGATTCCATGAGAATCCCGTCTTAAGGCGAGTTTGACTTTTCTTGACTTTTGAGCCGCCTTTGACTTTTGTTGACTTTTTCCTTATAAATATCATACTACCATGTAACCTATTTTCATTCACAACACAATTCAACATCTCCTTCTTCCTTATCAAACCACCAAAACCTAAACCCCCTTCCTTGATCGATCTTAAGATGATCGCTACGTCTTCATTTCTTGCTAGAATTCACGTAAGTTCGTCTCTTTCTTCCCCTCTTACCTTCCTCTATCCGTATTGGTAATAAAATTACCGTCTTTCTCGCTTTTTAAAATATCCGTCTTTCTCAAGGTGAATGATATTCATCTTTTATTATCTAATTGTTTGTAGGTGGAGACTAGGAAGGTTTAGAATCGATTAAAGACGCGTAAAGGTAACGGTGAAGGGTTACTCGATATCATTTACGTGTTTTACATGCTTATATGCTAGAAATCGTATAAGAATACGATTAGTAAGTTTAGGAATTATGTTATGGATGATGATGGTTGTTGTTTGATGATTGTTGATGATGAATATTGATTGTTGATAGTTAATAGAAGTGGGTTATGAGAATTGGAAATGATAGGATTGAATTTATGTTGAAGGCTCACGGGTGAATTGGTAACACAAGTCACGGTCGTGACTTGTGCAGTTTCACTACACTGACCCCTTTTCGTAGAATGATCATATCTCCTTCGTTACTTGCTTGTTTTAGGCTTGTGACCATTCGTTGGAACCGTAAGAGAATACGCTATCACCTCGACTTGGAATTTCTATATTTTCATGTCTAGAACTCTAGTTATGACCGTTTGAAGTGGACCCTTGTTTTCGTTGGGTTCCAAGTAATGTTGTTTTGGAGGGGTGATCTATGTTTTTATTCGTTATGCTTCACAAACTTGTTCTAATGCTTATGTATCATGTATTGATTCATTTTGATCATGGTTAAGTTTATATATTTCCCTATTCACATGTTTTGTGACGGTTTGTGGTATGTCCTACTTTAAGTCGTTTTTACAAATGTTACGGTTTGAGCACTATTTTGGTATGTGCTTTGTACTCTCATTCCCTTGGCTACCTCCACGTTCGTAAGGCTGGAATGTCGGAACGGGGAGGTATCCTACTGCTTAATTGCATGTGTTAGTGGGCATACGACGACGTTGTTGGGAGGCGAACGCTATGCGTTGATCGACCCGGCCGTCAAATTTTGTGTACTTGCGAGGTGGTGTTATTTGCATGTAGCGTACCGCTTGTTATGTGGCTTGAGCTCTTTTCCGCCTCTTTCGTGAATTATCGACCGAATTTGGGGTACTCGGCGTCAATGATTGACCGAGTCTTGGATGCGAAACGTTTATCGCATGTCGAATCGGAACACGATTTATTCCGAGAGTCTGGCCAGGTTTAGACTAGGACCGGATATTTATATCGTCGTCCTACCAGAGGAAATTAGTGCACATATACGAAATGTGATCGTGTATGCGTTCAGGGAAATGTTTATCTCGTGGATGCCTGTTAATCATACTTGCCATGTACACGATGCTAGTGCGTTTCATTTACCGTGAGAGATGTCGTCTTGTGTCGTCGTTCTTTGAATGCGTGATTTCATGATATTATTCATGGTCATTGCATGATTGGACACCGTCTATGTATGGGTTCGTGAATGGATGATAATATGTTGGATTTATTGTGATCATCGCATGACTTGACTTGGTTTGTTTGTCGAGTCTCAATCTTATCAAACTTATACCGCTAACGGTGAGATGCAAGCCCTAGTGAGCGTATTCGGTTGCCTAAGAGTGTCTTTCCCGAGTCTTGAATAACATGATGGTTCCTCAATTTGATTTCCATATGAGCTTATCATTATATATTGGATTGCCTATCTATTCTTATCGTAACTCACATGGATATCTATATATGCATGATTTTACTTCTGTATTTCCTTCTATGTACGTTTAATGTGATATGGCTGGGAGAACCCGGAGTTACTCCCCACTGATTGTGGCGTTCATGTTTTTCATGAATGAACAGGTTGCTTGCAATGGATGGCTTTTTGCTTTGACTATTTTGGATTCAGGTGTGAGCTAGCGGGCGTTGTCCCTGGAAGTTTTCACCTCTAGACGATATTAGCTAGTTTTGCTAAACACTTGTTCTTTGCTAACATGTTAAGAGACCCCGTCTCTTTGTCGTATTTCCGCATTTAGTTTGTAATATTTTGACACTCCTCGTTTTATTTAACTTGCATGTATAAAAGTTTTTTAAAACTACCTATTTCCGCTATATAATTCACATGCTTGTATGTTTTATATTTCCGCATTCGCGAGGGTTGTCACATGACCGGTTTTTCTACAATAGTTGCAAATGATGTATTTGGGAAGACCAACATAGTTCCTTCTTCAGAAATCAGTTTTGCTAGGATCTGGTTTCTGAATGTAACAGTGCGACTGACTGTTCCGTTTCAAACTGAGACCAACAACTTTGTCACACCTATGATATTGGTTAGTAAGAAAATTTAGGACATTCTGACTTCCTTCCCATTTCTTCGACACATGTTTAGCCTCATTAAGTTCATTGCTAAGTTTCTCAATTTTGACCGAAAATAGATTGTTTTTCTCCCTAGAAATCTCAAGATCATTTTCATCACGACATATTTAGATTTTAAATCAAGGATAGTGTTGACTTTATGCTTAATGTCGATTTTAAGATAAGAGATACAAAAGTTTAGTAGAGTGAATTTATGGTCGGAAGAGCAATTCTTGTGATTGTCATGTTGAACCTTAACAAGTTTTTCTTGAAGGACTCTAATTTCCCCTTTGAAGGCATAGAGATCAACCATGAGTTGATCATTCTCAGTGGTTAGGATTTTGACGAGTTCACGAGAGGAAAGATTTTGTTTTTCAAGGTCAGAGGCAACAGAGGATTTGTGACTTTCAGACTCTCAACTTCTTTTTCAAGGTCGGCTATTTCAGTTTTAGACAGCTCACAATCTTTGATGAGATCATCACGCTCCTTTGAAATTTTTGAAATTTGGAATACGAAGGAGGTGTTAATCTTTTCAAATTCAAAGGGGGTAGGGCAAGATTTAGAGGTTTTATGGGAATCAAGTCCATTCGTCAATGTTTTGTTTAATTTCCTTATTCTCTTAAATTCACCTTCAACTTCAGAAGTAACAGTCGCAGTGCCTATGAAATTCATTTCCTGTTTTAAGAGAACGTTTTCTTGAGCGATCTCCTCTATTTGATCTTGCATGAAATCTAATTTCTTAGTTTGGGTCCGACACTTGTCAAACAATTTATCAAGCAATTTACACACCTTATCTTTGGAGTAAGTCTTAACCTTGTGTAGATACCCGTATCCGTCGATACATGTATTTATGAAAATCCCGCCAAACACCCGATGATGATGATAGGACAACATATATTTTGTGTTTGACATTGTCGTTATTTGTGTTCGTTTTCCGATGTAAAGTGGGTGTCGTCGATGACTTGTATTTTAAATGAAATTTAAAATAGAATTCCGTCTCAAACAGATTCATTTTTTTATTTCATTTTAAAAACCGAGTTTTCATTTATTTTATTGAAAAAAGAATAGACATTTGTTTAAACCCGACTTGAAAAGTCAACTTTAAATTTTTTTCATTTCACCGTCTCATTCTAGTTTAAAACGATGTTTATAAACGCTAGTTTGCGACGGTCTTTCATAATTGTTTTGAAGACGATTTTGGCCCAATTCGCGATGCGATTTCGACCTAAATCCTCCCCCTCCTAGTCTAATTATCAAACCTCATTAGAAAAACTACCAAGCCCTTGAATTTCGTGCCTTTAACAGGCCAAAACCGAGCCTATCTACAATCAGGCCTTCCCCTATTTCGCGCGAGCCCAATGCAGCCTACAAATCGAGCTCGAAACTCACCAAAACAACCTACCCATTAACCCTAACCCGACTCCACCCCTTCCTACCAGTATTAGGTGTCTTATGACTCTTCTCCACCAAGAAAGACTCCATAACAAACCCTAATCTTACCGAACTTCACAGCACAAAAGTCCAACTCGAAATTGCTCTTCCTCCATTCAAAACCTACTCAAACTCTGAAAACTCCCTACATAAACACAAATCCACATTCATAAAACAACACACAGAATCCCTCTACAACCTAAACACAAGAAACACACGAAACAACCTAAGAACAAACCCTAAAAAAAAAAATCAAAACCGACACCCCAAAACAGAGTAGCCCCTGCTCTGTTTTGCATTCCAACCGTCACTTCAAACGTGATTTTCTCCCAACTCCGACCACCTATTGAAACATATCATACTTGTTTTGATAACTACTCCCTTTCTAGTTTCCAAAACATCTTTCGGATCGACGATCATCTAGTAACGAAGTGTTTATGAGCGTTTTAAAAATCGCTGTGCATAATGACTTTACAAAAAACGAGTTCAAGTTCAATTTCGTCGACGACGGCCCCTCGGTTTATATTTTACTATCAATTACGACTCAAGACAACGTTCAACGATATATGTATGTTTAGGGTGCAATAACACCTCCTCTTCCCTCTTAAATTCCGTCTTTCTTTATCGTTTTTTATATTTCTATCGTCCTTTATCGTTTTGTTTTATTTGCTTGCTATAGTTTTTTTTTTTAATTAATTCATAAGATTGCATGTTGTGTGTTATGTCGTGTGCTTCAATTGTCGTTTATCTTTAATCTATGTCGTTGTTTTGCTATATAGTCCATATTGTTTTGTCTCTAATATTAATAGATTTGTTTGCTTCAATATGTTAATTGTATGTTGCTTTTAATTCCCGTCTGATATGTTCTATGTCGAGTCCTCTTGTCATGTAAAGAGTCTTAGTCGATTTTGTGTTATAATTCATCAGTTCCAATTGTATGCCGTAGCCAAAAGTGTCCGTCTTAAGGTCACTGGATCGATTATTGTCCATACACGATCGAGTCTTGCCCTGTCTCGACCGAGATGGGTCTGTCTTGGCCGAGACAAAGGCTTTTCTATTTGTTTGCTTGGTGTTTTCTAAGCAAGGGTCAACGGTGGTCTGTCTCGACTGAGACAATGATTGTCTCGGGCGATACAGGCTCTGTTGTTTTTGTTTTCGATTTGCTTTCGTATATGCATCGAGTCTTGTTTTATTTTAATTCTTTTTTTGTGTTTCATATTATGCAAACTAATCACTAACCTTGTTCTTATTTCTTATGCTATGAGTAAGATAACTCTTTAATCCCTCTCTTGTTTGTTTTTCTAGATTAGTTAAATGAACGTGAACATGATAAATCAACTTTGAAAAAGTTCTAATCGCATTAAATCGACATAGAATTGATATCACATGTTAGGGTTAACTTGTGAAAAGTCTATTGATCCCAAATACTCAAGAAGGGGGGAGGGGGGGTGAATTGAGTATAAATAAAGTATGCCTACTTTTTTGATTGTCCATTTAAGCGTGTAGTAGTAATATGTGGTTTGAAAATATTGATTAAATTCAAACCAACTAATTACTTGTAGCGTGTATGGAAAAAATAAAAGACGTAAACAAAACAAAAGAGCACGAGACACAAGGATTTTTGAAGTGGTTCAGTTTCACACGTTGAAACCTACGTCCGCTATTTCTCGATTAATAATTTTAGTACCTACTCCGGATTACAAAATTATCATCCCTACTCGTACAACTAACTCTAGTTGTAACTCAAAGTTGAGTACTGTTAAATACTCGATTCAAAGTTGAGTATCGCTAGATACTCGATTCTATCTTACGTTAATAAGAAAGTGTTTTGATTGTTCTTGGTGTTCACATAATTGAACGTATAAAAAACAATTCTAGCACTATTATCCAATAACATTTTTTCTCAATAATAATTCACGAGTATAATGCGGCTTTTCGAAAATAAGGTTTTTGCAAAATAAAGATTTTACTTGAAAATATTAAGCACATTTGCAAAAGAAGAATTCTAGTATGAAAAGCTTAGCTTTAATAGCATGGGAAGCATGAGTATTTATAGTAGAGAGGCAAACTAGGTTTTAATTAACTCTAGCTCTAGTCGTGGCCTCCCTTGAATAATTAGGTTAAATTTAAAACCTTATCACACCATGTGCCTCCCTTGTGAAATAAGAAAGATATTTAGGTTTACATCTTACTTAAACCCTAAATACACTTATGGCTAATCATAAGTGCCAACGGCTCATAGGCCTTGACCACACGTAAAACCCTAGTTCATTATTGGGCCTTAGTAAAATAAATTCGGGTTTAGTCTTGAATATATATGAAAACCCTAGATAGCATGACAACTCATAAGTTGTTTTATTAATCAATAGAGAAATCATATTAATATTCAAACTAAATAAATTTAAACCTTAATCTAATACAAATACTTTTCTTTAAAAAGATTATTTAAAAATATATTCAAAAACCGTTTTGAAAATATAAAACATCCGCCCTATTTTCGCAGTTCCAAAGTTATAGTAAGTTCACCTATAACTTTGAGCTTGGTAGGGAAGATTATAGTTAAAACAACTATATCTTTTTCCCAAAATTACTATTGTAATTACCGTTATTGAACGACGACGTATACTATAAAATCTTCCTAGAGATCTTTACTATGTTGATAATCAAATCACAAGCTCTCCATCTTGAGCTCCACAAGCTTCTTTAGGACTTCGTATTTGATCTTGAGCCTGATAGTCACCAAAGTTATAGTGGAAACACCTATAACTTTACTTCAGCAGTTCCAAAGTTATAGTACTATGACATACAACTTTGCTTCACCTTTCCTTCACAAATCATCAAGGTTATAGCTAAACTAGCCATAACTTCAGGTACCAAGACTTAAACAAATGATTACAAGCACAATCATATATATTATACAAACATACATGTCATTATCAAAACATAATCATATAACTAAATGGTTCAACAAATTCCCCCTTTTTGATGATGACAAGCCTCTAATGATATGTGACTAAGGTAAGTTCCCCCTCAACATAATACTATAAAAATCATAGTTGGGTAGAACGCAAGATCAAATCATTTAGAGCTAAAGTATAACCACCTAAGGACCTTAAGAGACAAAGGGTCTTGACAAGGAGTAAGCTTAGGCAATAAACTCAAATCAAGGTCATTTATTCCCTCTCTTGACATCATCGAAAAGACGAGAAAAGATATAAAATGAATAGAATAATATAAGCCAAAGCTATTATAGAACCAAGTAAAAAACGCATACCATAAAATGAAATTAAGTTCCCAAAATAATTGAAACCATGACATCGTCTATGGTAACCACTAAGCAAAAAATAACAACATAATCAAGTCATAACCAAGGTAAGGAATAATATGGCTTAAGAAGTTCGAACATTATAAGCTAAGTATTTATCAAACTGAGATGTGAATTTGAGGACCCTGGCTCAATCATGGCCTGGTCATGAGGACCCTCTGGGTTGGCTCCTGCTGCAATTCCTCAACAACCTTTTTTTTTCAGCTAAGCATCAACACAATTTTTTGTATCCATCTAACTCTCTTTGATTCAATACCACGTGAAACACTCCAACCTGATGTACAAAATTACTCTTCTCCGTAAAAATTAGATTCGGTCAACAGACGAGTTAGACATCGTATCTTTCAGCATCAACCACACCTTTGAATAATATCTTTTTTTTTTCAAAACTTCTCTTGACTGTCTTTTTGGATGGCGGAACGGAAGACTGATATGAATATTTCTTGACATATTTTGTGGTAAAACACGGTGAATAACGGAGAGTTATAGTGGTTATTTTTTGTGCGGGAACACATAAATAAGGATGAGTTTTAATGGAAATTGGAAGGTATTATGTGAGCACGTGTAATAGGTAATATAGTATCAATAGGAATTGTGTGTGTCAATTAATATTTGAGAACGAGTATATAGAATGTTAATATCGTAGGAATTAGTCATGGCATAATAATGCAATTAAGTTCCACAAAGCAATTAACATATCAATCAATTTCACAATATAATACACAATTCTTCCTAGATTATATGCAGCTGCGGAATATATGGACACAGTCATACAATCTCGTCAAAACTAGTCAGTCACAGGAGCAAGGAACATTTATGATGAATTTTAATTGCCACCGATTAAACCAATTTCCAACCGCAAAGTCTCAAAACGTTCTCTAGCCAATGCTTTAGTCAGAATGTCAGCCCATTGTTTTCGTATTATAAAATTCAAGTCTTATCTTCCCCTTCTCTACTTGGTCTCTAAGAAAATGGTGTCTAATCTCTATGTGTTTAGTACGCGAGTGTTGCGCGGGGTTTTTGGAAATAATTATAGCAGTCGTGTTGTCACATAAAATAGGTATACACCCAACATCCACAACATAATCAGATAATTGTTGCTTAAGCCAAAGTAATTGAGAACATACCAAGGATGCAGCAATATATTCAGCTTCTGGAGTAGATAAGGCAAATGAATTTTGTTTCTTAGACCCCCAAGAGATTATAAATGGTCCAACAAACGTAGCTATGACAGACGTACTTTTTCTCGTTAAGTCGTCTCATCGACAGACTTACCATCTTCATCTTTAGTTAACTTCGTATCCGTGACCATAGCAATGGCCATAAGATGGGAGTTTTCCATTCCAACCTTTTTTATTTGCTCTTTGATGTATTTTTGTTGGTGTATCATTATACCTTCATTTGTTTGTTGGATATGTAGTCCAACGAAGAACTTGAGTTTTCCCATCATGCTCATCTCAAATTCTGTGGTCATCAGCTCTGAAAATAGTCACAGAGTTTATTATTAGTTGAACCCGAAAATAATATCATCTACGTAAATTTGTACAACAAATATATATCTGACCCCTCGGATTTGAAGAATAAGGTTTTATTGACAGATATTCTTTTAAAATCTCTTTGAAGTACAAATTTTGACAATCTGTCGTACGAAGCCCTTGGTGTTTGTTTCAAACCATATAACGCTTTATCTAGTTTAAAAACATGGTTTTGAAACTTGCTGTCCAAGAATCCGGGGGGTTGCTCAACAAAAACTTCTTCTTCTAAATATCCGTTAAGAAACGCGGTCTTAACGTCCATTTGAAATAATTTAAGTCCTTTGTGAGCTGCAAATGCTATTAACAATCTAATAGCTTCAAGTCGAGCTACGGGAGAAAAGGTTTAATCGTAGTCAATCCCTTATTATTGATTGTATCCTTGAACAACAAATCTTGCTTTGTTTCGCACAATAACTCCTGTATCATCCAGCTTATTTCTGAACACCCATCTTGTACGAATGACTGATCGTTCCTTTGGTCTAGGAACCAAGTGCCAAACATTGTTCCTTTCAAATTGGTGTAATTCCTCTTGCATAGAAACGATCCAGTCTGGTTCAGTGAGGGCTTCCTTGATATTCTTAGGTTCAATGGTAGTGAGGAAAGAGTAGAAGGAGCAAAAGTTATTCAGAGATCTTTGTGTTTGAACACCTTTTCTTAAATTTCTAATGATCGAATCCATAGGATGCGAATCTTTTATTTCTATTTGGTAGAAGTCCCAGGCACTTCTTCATTAGAGTTTGGGGTAGAACCTTCAAATGTTTTGGAATCAAGGATTGTTTCCCCCTGAATTCAATCTCAAGGTCGTAGGTGAATCAGGTATAACTCTAGATTCACTATTATGATTTGAATTCAAAGTTATAGCTTCATCAGCTATAACTTTGGTACTTAATTCTTTGTTTTGAGAGGAAGTTATAGTATCATCAAGTATAACTTCAGCTCTCTTTCCATTATTATTTGAAGGAGTCTGAAAATCATCATTTGTGCCTTCGATCTCCTTTTCTTCTTCATCCAACTCTAGAGGATCATCTTTAGACAATTGAAAATCAGGTTCTTTTTCATCTTCCTCATCATCCTATATAGGCTTTTGAAACATATCATTCTCATCAAATATAACATGTGCACTGATGCGTGTCGTTATACACCAAAAATAAAAGCCTAAGTCTACTAACTAAGAAGATAGCGGAAGTAGGGTCGATCTCCACAGGGAGGAAATTAACTAACTGTAATCTAAATCTGCCAGTCACAACCTAGGGGTTTTGAATTGGTTTTGAACTAAACTAAATAAGATTAAAGGAAGAGAAATAAAGGTATAAATTAATATGAAATAAATCAGATAAAGGAAGAATATACTAGGATTCGGTCCACTGCAATATCGTCATCTATGGGTCAACTAAGTCAGTCAATCTATCAATGAGAAGGGCAATGGTTTTCTCCTCTCGGTCTCAAACCACCCTAGGGATTTTCCTAATTAACTCTCGTCTTCTAAGGAGTCACCTATCAATTCTAAGCAAGCCTTTCCCTTCCAATCTCTCGATCCAGGTCGGGGTTAACTACCTAGCTAGTCTCCTGCGTGCACTCATTTGACTAACCTCAATTAAATTGCTCAGATTAATTCTCATATTCAAGACTAACTAAAATACTCTACCCTATCATGCCTCTACTACAGTTTTCCTCATCCTAACATACAAGGGAATTAGCTACTCATGCTATTAATGATGCTAATAAAGACGATTGAATATATGACACTAGACATAATATAATCGTAATTAACAAGCATAAAAACAGTAACGCAGGAATTAAGAGAAGTAACAGTAATCAAGACTAAAATAAAGATTAAGAATAAAGGAGAGAAAAGAGTTTACAATCTTAGCGAATCCGGCATAAAGAACAAATCCATGTCGATAATAAACCGAATGTAAACTAAAGGTAAAGTTCAGAAACTAATGGTGAAAGATTAATGAATGAATTCTCCCTGAATGAATGCAAAATAAGAGTCTTATATAATGCATAACACGACACTAAACCCTAATTAGTCTACGGACTTAAGGCCCGTGATAGGTTCCACTCGATCGAGGGAAAATACCCTTCCATCGAGGTCTTTATTTGAGGAAATCAGTCGATCGAGGACTTCATCCACTCGATCGACCAACTCTTCAACGACTGCCACTCGATCGAGCAAATGCCAGCTCGATCGAGGTCTTCTTCACTCCAACTCTCCTCGATCGACCAAAGGTATAGTCGAACGAGGTCTTCTGGCTTGTCATGTAACGTGAGTCATGACTTTGGGTTTGATTGTGAACGGTCTCACGCTTTCCCATGCAAGAGCTTCTGTTCCGTTCCTTCCATTCTCCTAAATGCATGCAAAGTGGACTATTTCGGCTTGGTTTCCGCTACTACGCAGCTTATACCTACAAAATGGTAATGACAGTACAAAGTAGCCAAATAGGGGCATATAGTGACATAATATCTTCTAAATGACATAGAAATGCGTGCATAAATGGACTAAAAAGTCTATATAAAATACACGCATCAAACTTCCCCAAACCAAACCTTTGCTTGTCCTCAAGCAAACTAAATGCAGATACATGGACTAAATGAACCTAGGGGAATGGAGTAAGTCTCAGAGCTAGCTACAAGTCAATGCTAAACATTTTAATGCACTCATTCAATCGCTAAGAAGCTTAATACGAAAGTGAACGAATTTGTACAATCTTGGAAATAAATTAGACTTTCGACCTTGCAAGACTCAACCAAATTCGGACTCTCACGGGTCAATCTTGTCTCAACAAGCAAATGGTAAGTAAATATGTATAAGAAAGAGAGAAGAAAATATAGTCACTCACCTAGACTACGACCGACACAATATGCATTGCTAACTAATATGAAGGATGATTCAAGCACCGTACACACGCATAACCACCATTCAAGGACAATCACGTGCCGAACATTTGCAAAGATATGGATATGTGAGGCTAATTGGTAAGAAGGAGCAAAACAATTAATGGAAATGTGAGGGTAAATAGCCAAGCTAGTTCCTAACAAGACCGTAATAGAACTCGTTCCATTCTTCCAACTATCAAAAATTGAGCTCGATGCCTTAACATATCTTGGCATAAACAACACAAATCCTTTAAAACACCTCGACAAATAATAATAAACAAAGGAGGTGTAAAACAGAAACTTCAGCCAATTACTTTTTTTTTTTCTCATTATATTTTTTCATTTTTTTCATTTTCTTTCTTTCTTTCTTTCTTTCTTGGCTGATCGAGGGAAAACCTCTCGATCGAGTGGAATATGTCACTCGATCGAGGCAACATACATTAATATCTGCTCGATCGAGCGAAACAAACTGCTCGATCGAGGCACAACTAATCACTTCTCTTCTTTTTCTCGCAAATACCCACTCCAATCAATGAAAACGAGCCAAAGACTGATACAACGGTAAAATATACCTCGACTACTAAACTAGCTCGGCAAAGGTAGGCTTAGTTTAGAATGTAGTTAAGGGCAACAGGCAGATATGGCTTTGTGTGGAGTTAATGGGGTAAAAATGAGGAAAAGGGAGATGCAAATATTCTCAAAACACGTAATACCGACCACAAACCCAATGCGTGCAGGCAATAAGAAATCAAAGTTCATATACAAGCAAATGACACGAAATGTGGGGAGTAACTACTCTCACTCCTAGATGAACTGGTCATAGATGTCACCAGTTATAGGCTCTAAAACTCGGAAAATATAAGTAGTTTGCCAAAATGTTGAGTCAAGTCTATTAGTCAAATTTTAAATTCCAAGACAAAATTCAATAGTTCACTACTTCGATTTTACTAAGTAAGTCAAGAATGGTGCAAGGAATAGCCTAGGATAGACTTGTAGTGCAATTTCATCATGAACAAGACTCCGATCCAACTCGACTATATGCAAAAATAAACGTGATATTTTTGGTTTTTTCAAATTTTTTCTAATTAACATGAATTGTAAACGTGAATGCAATACAAATGCAAATGCAGACGCAAAAGGATGCAAAACACCTCACCAAACCAAAACAGACAATGTCCTCATTGGCTATGGCACGACAGCATAAAAGGGAAAGGGAAACACAACCTAATTCATGTTCCTAAGGGATGAAATATATAAAAAGAACGAAAAAACAATGAATAGAAAAATTTACAAGACAACAGCTTCCCCAAACCAGTATCAAACTGCAGGTAGGATTATGCAGAAAAATCGAAAGATGAAGAACAAAGGGGAATTGGGATCGAGTAAATTGAAAGGGGATCGAAGACTTCTCTTATATAGGTAGGTTAGTTTGCTCGATCGAGTAGAAATTCTCCTCGATCGAGGACTTTTGTCAGGCAGGACCGCTCGATCGAGTAGATCTTGTGGTTTACTTGATCGAGTGGTTTCTTTTCTTGATCTTCAGTTTATTCGATCGTTTTGAATTCCCCAAGTCCTTCGACTTTTAGCAATTGGTTTCCGCTTCTTTTCCTGCAAAAACCATACAAAACGATACCCAGAAAAATACCAAAAATTGTCTAACAGGAAAAGTAATTGTTTATCTAAACTACGGATTATAACGTAAAAGTCTAAATGTCAAATTGTCTAACGAAAACGCAATAAATTGTTTTTACAAATTGCACGGGGTTCCAAACCCGGCTAATAACCAATCAATTTTGGGACAAGGCCACCGTCAGGCCTTTGACTTTCGGAAATACCCTCAGCTGAGGTAATTTCCGACTTCTTCTTCCACACATACGATCCTTTCTTGGAGTCTAGCTCCACTTCCGAATCACTTGGAAACTCAATGTGAGGCATCTTCCCTGGTGTGGTAGTCTCAACAGTCGAATCTTCCTCGAAAATACAACTGTCGAAGACGGAGTACTCAAGTCTTCCTCCTGAAGAGTCTTATCTAACCCTCTCTTTCTGCGTAAGAGGGTTCTTTCGGGCTCTGGATCAGCTTCCACTAACTCGAGCCTTTGGGAACTGCGCATACACAACTATAGAGAGAAAGATAAGAACAGTCTTAAGGAATTAGAAATTCCTTAAGAAGAGACAGAAATAAATAAACAGAAAATTAAATTGCCTCCCCGGCAACGGCGCCAAAATTTGATGCGTGTCGTTATACACCAAAAATAAAAGCCTAAGTCTACTAACTAAGAAGATAGCGGAAGTAGGGCCGATCTCCACAGGGAGGAAATTAACTAATTGTAATCTAAATCTGCCAGTCACAACCTAGGGGTTTTGAATTGGTTTTGAACTAAACTAAATAAGATTAAAGGAAGAGAAATAAAGATAGAAATTAATATGAAATAAATCAGAGAAAGGAAGAATATGCTAGGATTCGGTCCACTGCAATATCGGCATCTATGGGTCAACTAAGTCAGTCAATCTATCAATGAGAAGGGCAATGGTTTTCTCCTCTCGGTCTCAAACCACCCTAGGGATTTTCCTAATTAACTCTCGCCCTCTTAGAAGTCACCTATTAATTCTAAGCAAGCCTTTCCCTTCCAATCTCTCGATCCAGGTCGGGGTTAACTACCTAGCTAGTCTCCTGCGTGCACTCATTCGACTAACCTCAATTAAATTGCTCAGATTAATTCTCATATTCAAGACTAACTAAAATACTCTACCCTATCATGCCTCTACTACAGTTTTCCTCATCCTAACATACAAAGGAATTAGCTACTCATGCTATTAATGATGCTAATAAAGACGATTAAATATATGACACTAGACATAATATAATCGTAATTAACAAGCATAAAAACAGTAACGCAGCAATTAAGAGAAGTAACAGTTGTCAAGACTAAAATAAAGATTAAGAATAAAGGAGAGAAAAGAGTTTACAATCTTAGCGAATCCGGCATAAAGAACAAATCCATGTCGATAATAAACCGAATGTAAACTAAAGGTAAAGTTCAGAAACTAATGGTGAAAGATTAATGAATGAATTCTCCCTGAATGAATGCAAAATAAGAGTCTTATATAATGCATAACACGACTCTAAACCCTAATTAGTCTACGGACTTAAGGCCCGTGATAGGTTCCACTCGATCGAGGGAAAATACCCTTCGATCGAGGTCTTTATTAGAGGAAATCAGTCGATCGAGGACTTCATCCACTCGATCGACCAACTCTTCAACGACTGCCACTCGATCGAGCAAATGCCAGCTCGATCGATGTCTTCTTCACTTCAACTCTCCTCGATCGACCAAAGGTATAGTCGAACGAGGTCTTCTGGCTTGTCATGTAACGTGAGTCATGACTTTGGGTTTGATTGTGAACGGTCTCACGCTTTCCCATGCAAGAGCTTCTGTTCCGTTCCTTCCATTCTCCTAAATGCATGCAAAGTGGACTATTTCGGCTTGGTTTCCGCTACTACGCAGCTTATACCTACAAAATGGTAATGACAGTACAAAGTAGCCAAATAGGGACATATAGTGACATAATATCTTCTAAATGACATAGAAATGCGTGCATAAATGGACTAAAAAGTCTATATAAAATACACGCATCAAACTTCCCCAAACCAAACCTTTGCTTGTCCTCAAGCAAACTAAATGCAGATACATGGACTAAATGAACCTAGGGGAATGGAGTAAGTCTCAGAGCTAGCTACAAGTCAATGCTAAACATTTTAATGCACTCATTCAATCGCTACGAAGCTTAATACGAAAGTGAACGAATTTGTACAATTTTGGAAATAAATTAGACTTTCGACCTTGCAAGACTCAACCAAATTCGGACTCTCACGGGTCAATCTTGTCTCAACAAGCAAATGGTAAGTAAATATGTATAAGAAAGAGAGAAGAAAATATAGTCACTCACCTAGACTACGACCGACACAACATGCATTGCTAACTAATATGAAGGATGATTCAAGCACCGTACACACGCATAACCACCGTTCAAGGACAATCACGTGCCGAACATTTGCAAAGATATGGATATGTGAGGCTAATTGGTAAGAAGGAGCAAAACAATTAATGGAAATGTGAGGGTAAATAGCCAAGCTAGTTCCTAACAAGACCGTAATAGAACTCGTTCCATTCTTCCAACTATCAAAAATTGAGCTCGATGCCTTAACATATCTAGGCATAAACAAAACAAATCCCTTAAAACACCTCGACAAATAATAATAAACAAACGAGGTGTAAAACAGAAACTTCAGCCAATTACTTTTTTTTTCTCATTATATTTTTTTATTTTTTTTCATTTTCTTTCTTTCTTTCTTTCTTTCTTGGCTGATCGAGGGAAAACCTCTCGATCGAGTGGAATATGTCACTCGATCGAGGCAACATACATTATTATCTGCTCGATCGAGCGAAACAAACTGCTCGATCGAGGCACAACTAATCACTTCTCTTCTTTTTCTCGCAAATAACCACTCCAATCAATGAAAACGAGCCAAAGACTGATACAACGGTAAAATATACCTCGACTACTAAACTAGCTCGGCAAAGGTAGGCTTAGTTTAGAATGTAGTTAAGGGCAACAGACAGATATGGCTTTGTGTGGAGTTAATGGGGTAAAAATGAGGAAAAGGGAGATGCAAATATTCTCAAAACACGTAATACCGACCACAAACCCAATGCGTGCAGGCAATAAGAAATCAAAGTTCATATACAAGCAAATGACACGAAATGTGGGGAGTAACTACTCTCACTCCTAGATGAACTGGTCCTAGATGTCACCAGTTATAGGCTCTAAAACTCGGAAAATATAAGTAGTTTGCCAAAATGTTGAGTCAAGTCAAATAGTCAAATTTTAAATTCCAAGACAAAATTCAATAGTTCACTACTTCGATTTTACTAAGTAAGTCAAGAATGGTGCAAGGAATAGCCTAGGATAGACTTGTAGTGCAATTTCATCATGAACAAGACTCCGATCCGACTCGACTATATGCAAAATTAAACGTGATATTTTTGATTTTTTCAAATTTTTTCTAATTAACATGAATTGTAAACGTGAATGCAATACAAATGCAAATGCAGACGCAAAAGGATGCAAAACACCTCACCAAACCAAAACAGACAATGTCCTCATTGGCTATAGCACGACAACATAAAAGGGAAAGGGAAACACAACCTAATTCATGTTCCTAAGGGATGAAATATATAAAAAGAACGAAAAAACAATGAATAGAAAAATTTACAAGACAACAGCTTCCCCAAACCAGCATCAAACTGCAGGTAGGATTATGCAGAAAAATCGAAAGATAAAGAACAAAGGGGAATTGGGATCGAGTAAATTGAAAGGGGATCGAAGACTTCTCTTATATAGGTAGGTTAGTTTGCTCGATCGAGTAGAAGTTCTACTCGATCGAGGACTTTTGTCAGGCATGACCGCTCGATCGAGTAGATTTAGTGGTTTACTCGATCGAGTGGTTTCTTTTCTTGATCTTCAGTTTATTTGATCGTTTTGAATTCCCCAAGTCCTTCGACTTTTAGCAATTGGTTTCCGCTTCTTTTCCTGCAAAAACCATACAAAACGATACACAGAAAAATACCAAAAATTGTCTAACAGGAAAAGTAATTGTTTATCTAAACTACGGATTATAACGTAAAAGTATAAATGTCTAATTGTCTAACGAAAACGCAATAAATTGTTTTTACAAATTGCACGGGGTTGCAAACCCGGCTAATAACCAATCAGTTTTGGGACAAGGCCACCGTCAGGCATTTGACTTTCGGAAGTACCCTCAGCTGGGGTAATTTCCGACTTCTTCTTCCACACATACGATCCTTTCTTGGAGTCTAGCTCCACTTCCGAATCACTTGGAAACGCAATGTGAGGCATCTTCGCTGGTATGGTAGTCTCAACAGTCGAATCTTCCTCGAAAATACAACTGTCGAAGACGGAGTCAGGAGTACTCAAGTCTTCCTCCTGAAGAGTCTTATCTAACCCTCTCTTTCTGCGTAAGAGGGTTTTTTCGGGCTCTGGATCAGCTTCCACTAACTCGAGCCTTTGGGACCTGCGCATACACAACTATAGAGAGAAAGATAAGAACAGTCTTAAGGAATTAGAAATTCCTTAAGACGAGACAGAAATAAATAAACAGAAAATTAAATTGCCTCCCCGGCAACGGCGCCAAAATTTGATGCGTGTCGTTATACACCAAAAATAAAAGCCTAAGTCTACTAACTAAGAAGATAGCGGAAGTACGGTCGATCTACACAACGAGGAAATTAACTAACTGTAATCTAAATCTGCCAGTCACAATCTAGGGGTTTTGAATTGGTTTTGAACTAAACTAAATAAGATTAAAGGAAGAGAAATAAAGGTATAAATTAATATGAAATAAATCAGATAAAGGAAGAATATGCTAGGATTCGGTCCACTGCAATATCGGCATCTATGGGTCAACTAAGTCAGTCAATCTATCAATGTGAAGGGCAATGGTTTTCTCCTCTCGGTCTCAAACCACCCTAGGGATTTTACTAATTAACTCTCGTCCTCTTAGGAGTCACCTATCAATTCTAAGCAAGCCTTTCCCTTCCAATCTCTCGATCCAGGTCGGAGTTAACTACCTAGCTAGTCTTCTGCGTGCACTCATTCGACTAACCTCAATTAAATTGCTCAGATTAATTCTCATATTCAAGACTAACTAAAATACTCTACCCTATCATGCCTCTACTACAGTTTTCCTCATCCTAACATACAAGGGAGTTAGCTACTCATGCTATTAATGATGCTAATAAAGACGATTGAATATATGACACTAGACATAATATAATCGTAATTAACAAGCATAAAAACAGTAACGCAGCAATTAAGAGAAGTAACAGTAATCAAGACTTAAATAAAGATTAAGAATAAAGGAGAGAAAAGAGTTTACAATCTTAGCGAATCCGGCGTAAAGAACAATTCCACGTCGATAATAAACCGAATGTAAACTAAAGGTAAAGTTCAGAAACTAATGGTGAAAGATTAATGAATGAATTCTCCCTGAATGAATGCAAAATAAGAGTCTTATATAATGCATAACACGACTCTAAACCCTAATTAGTCTACGGACTTAAGGCCCGTGATAGGTTCCACTCGATCAAGGGAAAATACCCTTCGATCGAGGTCTTTATTTGAGGAAATCAGTCGATCGAGGACTTCATCCACTCGATCGACCAACTCTTCAACGGCTGCCACTCGATCGAGCAAATGCCAGCTCGATCGAGGTCTTCTTCACTTCAACTCTCCTCGATTGACCAAAGGTATAGTCGATCGAGGTCTTCTGGCTTGTCATGTAACGTGAGTCATGAATTTGGGTTTGATTGTGAACGGTCTCACGCTTTCCCATGCAAGAGCTTTTGTTCCGTTCCTTCCATTCTCCTAAATGCATGCAAAGTGGACTATTTCGGCTTGGTTTCCGCTACTATGCAGCTTGTACCTACAAAATGGTAATGAAAGTACAAAGTAGCCAAATAGGGGCATATAGTGACATAATATCACCTAAATGACATAGAAATGCGTGCATAAATGGACTAAAAAGTCTATATAAAATACACGCATCATGCACTTTCTTCGATGCATAATGTTCTTTTATTAAAGACTTGATAAGCCTTACTATGATCAGAGTATCCAATAAAAGTTGTCTCATCACTCCTAGGATCAAATTTGTTTAACCTAATTTTGCCATTGTTAAGAACAAAACATTTACTACTAAAAGCATCGCAAGTGGGATGTATTAGGTTTTTGACCTCTGATGAATTCATAAGGAGTTTTCTTTAAAATAGGTTTGATCATAGCACATTTATGAATGTAGCAAGAAGTGCTAATGGCATCAGCCCAAAAGTTACGATGAAGACCACTACACAAAAGCATTGTTTGAGCCATATCCTCTAAGGTTCTAATCATACGTTCAACTACACCGTTTTGTTGTGGGGTTCGGGGTGCAGAGAAGTTATGCCCTACACCATTTTCCCTACAATATTCTTTGAAAGTTTGATTGTCAAATTCGGTGCCATGATCCGTACGAATTGAAACAAGATTAGACTTGTATTTGTTTTGAACGAGTTTAATAAGACAATAAAACTTATCAAAAGTCTCATCTTTAGAATGCAAGAATATAGGCCAAACATACCTCGAATAATCATCAACTACAACAAAGACATACATGTATCCTCCTCTACTTCTTACCTTCATTGGGCCACAAAGATCCATATGTACAAGTTATAGGGCATGATTCGTGCTTACTACTCTCTTAGGTTTGAAAGACGATCTCAAATGCTTGCATCGAGCACAAGTGTCACACATCTTCTCTTGATCAAACTTGATTTTAGGCAAGCCTTCAACCAAGTCCCATATTTTGAGCTTATTCAAGATAAGGGAGCTAATGTCACCAAGACTCTTGTGCCATAAATAAGGATCATCTAACGTTACTTTCATGCATGTAAAAGAGTTAGTAGAAACATCATTCAAATCAATCTTATAGACATTTCGGTTACGATGTCCTTCAAGTATAACCTTACTAGTACCTTCAATTATGATGCGACAAATATCCGATTTAAAAATAACCTTGTTACCTTTGTCACATAATTGAAAGATACTAAGTAGGTTATGCTTGAGACCATCAAATAAATACACATCACTAATTGAATGAGAGCAAGATATACCAATCTTACCACCACCGATGACTTTTCCTTTCTTATTGTCTCCGAAAGCGACATTACCTCCATCAAAAGGTTCAAGTGAGAGAAATAAATTATTATTTCCGGTCATGTGCCTTGAGCATCCACTATCAAGGTACCAAGAGTTATTTTCTTTCACAACTACCTGCAAGACAAGTTAAAGACAGTTTTTAGGTACCCAAGCAAGGTTGGTCCTTTAGTGTTAGTTACCCTAAATATCATGTCTTTTCTAACCCAAACTTGTCTTATGGTTTTTCTTTTAGGGTTTAGTCTACTAAGGGGTGTCTTGGTCTTTTGGTGTTTTCTAGGTTCCCAAGATTGTTGCTTCTTGGGTAGTTGCCTTTTCTCAGGCAATTTAGGATTCTTCTTATAAGCAAAACTCATATCGTAGAACCAACGATGTTCATTATTTCTGACTTCTTCTACTAAGGGTTCAGGATTAGGACACATGTCCTCTTCCTCTTGAATGTTAGAGGCTCTGACGAAGTTCAGGTTTTTCTATAGGTCTTTTGTGTGATTAACACAGTTTTCAATGAGATGACCCGTATGACCACAATAATTACAAATAAGATACTCACGCAAATTAACATATTTTCTTTTTCTGAAGTCTCGTTCAGAAGGAGTAGATTTGCATTTAGAGTGATCCCTATGGCCGTAACATTCATGACCTAATCCCATTTTTATATTAATGTCAGATTCCTCAGTTAAGGAATTTCACACAGTTTTACTACCTTCCCATTTGTCGTGAACTTTTCTAGCATGCATAAGTAGTTCTTTTAGGGAGTAGATTTCTTTTTTTACAATCAGAGTGGTCAATCTCTATACTTTTAGAAGAACTACTTTTCCTAAGGTTATCACGAAAGTCTTGAAAACGTTTATTTAGAATCAAACTGCATATGAGTGCTGTTTCTTAATATCCTTTATTTGAGCTTTAGTTTCCTTTAGTTGCTGAGATGAAGAGTCAATTTTCTTCTTTTGATCTGATATTTTAATATCCTTAGATTTTATCTCAGTTTTAAGAAGTTCATTGGCTTTTCTAAACTCTAAGGTTATAGTTAGGGCTGAGCAAAAATATACGATACGGTTTTAATATACGGATACGATACGTTATACGGTTTTAATTACACGGATTTCCAGGTACACGATACGAATTTCCGGGAATACGATACGGTTTTTAAAAAAACCGTACCGGGTCCGGGTCGGGGAAAATCAAAACTGGGTATACGGTTTTGACCCGGTGTAATTAAAAATAACCAAAAAAAAAGTTGTATGTAAAATTTTGTTTTCTAATTTGACTATATGGGTGAAGTTTTGAGCAACAATCATTTTATGTGAAACTTGTAATGTACGCAACTCACTTTATGAGTGACAAATTTCAGTGTGAAGTTTTACAAATTTGTATTTTGCCATATTACCTACTGACTTTGCAAGTAATTGTGTTTTGTAATACTGATCCTAGTGGATTATATAAGCATCTTATTTATTGGTCGTTACTAATGTTGTGAACTCGAATTCGAGGTTTGAGCATTATCAATTAAACCGGATCCGGGTATACGGTTTTTGGGTACCCGGTTTAACCGGGTATACGAAAACCGGGTACCCGGTTAAACCGGGTCGGATCCGGGTTCTAATTTTTGGCCTTCCAAAAACCGGGTACCCGATACGGTTATTAAAACCGTATCGGGTACCCGGTTTTGCTCACCCCTAGTTATAGTTTCATTAGCTATAACCTTGGCCTCAAGATGTTTAATGTTGAGCTTTAACTCTGAGGTTATAGCTTCATTAGTTATAACTTTAGACTCAAGAGCTATTTTCTCAGCATTTCTGGATTCAAAAGTTGTGGCTGAATTAGCCATAACTTTAGAATTCAATTTTCTTGTTTTGGTCTTAGAAGTTGATTCTCATTGGCAATGTTATTTCAAGACTTTGCTCACGAGACTGATCAAGTGTTTGCTCAAAGTAATCTATCATAGCATTCCTAGGTAATTTTTAACTTGATTCTTAAGACGAATAAAACTTACCTCGTCAGTTTCGCTATCTGAATCTGATTCTCCTATCAAGCAAGATTCTAATCTTGAGCTGTTGCTCTCATCATCACTGTCAGTAGTTAGCACAAGACTGATGTTGCTTAGACAGAGATTTGCGACCTCCTCATCATCATATTCTTCGTCATCTTCAGTGTCGAGCTCTCCCCAGCATGATGCTATCATGACTTGCTTGAATTCCCTTTTAGTCTTGTGTCGTTTTGCTTTGTCTTTAATCGTCTTCCATGTGGGACAGTCTTTGATCATGTGGGACAATCTCGCCACATTTGAAGCATCCTTTATTGGTGAAAGAAGGTTTGGACTCAATGGGCTTTTTGTTGAAGGTTTTATTGGTGTTGATTTTTGATTGCTTTCCTTTGAAGAGATTCGTTCTAAAACGCTTTGCAAACAAGACAGTTTCATCTTCTATGTCCTCTTCACCATCACTAGCTTGCAAACCTATACATTTACCTTTGCTAGAGTCCTCATCAGGCTTGTCGAAGAGGTGCTCGTGAGCCATGAATGAATCTATTAGTTCTTCGTAGGTTAGAAGAGTGATATCTCTTACTTCTTCAATCGCAGTCACCTTGGATGTCCATCTCTTAGAGAGACTCATAAGGACTTTTCTTATCCTCAGAATCGAATTTTCTCCCAAGATTTCGGAGTTCATACGTTATGCTTGAAAAACGTGTCGGCATACTGTTGACTGATTCATTCTTTTCCATTGAGAAGATATTGTACCTTTGGATGAGTACATCAATCCTATGCTTTTTCACAAGGGCATTACCTGCGTATGCAAGTTCAAGACCGTCCCATATTTCCTTGGTCGTACTAGAAGACGAGAATTTATCAAACTCAGTACTCTTCATGCCGTTTTGCAATAATGTCATGACTTTTGAGTTTTTCTCTGCCTTACGCTAGTCGGCCCCAATATAGTCCTTTTCGTCTTTCTCATAAGTAGTGTCGTTTTCATATACGACTAAAATTTGATTAGGACCGTTTTGGATAATCTTCCAACATTCTTGATAAGTGAATATTTGTATGATTTTAACCCCCATTTTAGCTCGGTTTTGTATGTCATTTGTGCTTTGTTAAGCCACTTTATGAGCTAATATCGTCTTCTAGGCGAATTCCTATGTTCTAACCTGTTTTGTAGGAAAAGTGACGTTTCTACGCCCTTTTTCTATATTCCGGAGCATTTGCCTAGAACCCGACGATTTGAAGAAGCAAGCTTGACCAAGTGAAAGGCATTTCAATAAGGTTCACTAATTTGAAAGAGAGAAGAAGCAAAGACAGTTTCGTAGTTGTCGGAAGATCAATAAATTAGGCGGAAGAATTCATCGCTTTACATCAAACCCTATCAACAAACCCGACTCAAAAGGTCAAGGGGGATGTTGGAAGTCAATTCAAAGCAAAGGAAGATGAAACGTTAGTCAAGAGCTTCCAGAAGACCACATACCCGATCGGGTAAGTGTGTACCCAATCGGGTAAGTGTGCTGATCCGAGCATGACGGCTTCTTCTTCCTTATTTAGTCCTATGTGTTTAATGCCCGACCTCTTCTCCACGAAACCCTAATACTATAAATAGATGCTCTAGGCCCTCATATCAAAACACACCTCTCTACAATCCTCTTCTCTTCTCTTCTTACATTTCTCCTTAGATTAGGAGGAGGGGGAACTAGCCTCCCTTCTCTCATTTTTCTTCTTTAGTCTTTAGTTCTTAGTTTATTTATGTCCATTTCATATCAAAACATTAGCTTAGATCAATAAAAATTTCATCCTTGTAATCTCCTTTGTTGGGTTCAAGTGTTGTAATTCAAGGATCGTTTATTATGTGCAAGGATTTTCTATTATTGTTATCATTATCTTCATTGATCGTCATATAGGTATTTCTGTTTTATCCCTTGTTTAATGTCCTTTATTGTTTTCCATTTGATTGTTATTTTCTATTCATATCATTTAGATTCATTTTCATGTTGTTATAATCGTAATTTCATTTCTTAGATTGTCAATTAGCGTCGTTATTATCGCCTTATAAAGAGTCTAAATTATTGTCAAAAACGTCCTAAATATGTCTATCCTAGTTTTCATTGTTGATATCATCTTAGATTTAAACTTTGTCATGAGTAAGTAGTCACCTTTCTAGGGTGTAGGGTAGCCATGTTAGATTGATTAAAAGATGTTAATTGGATAAAAGAAATTGTGCCTTTAAAACGTTGTGTCTATGCATGTTTGGATTGTAACGATAGTTAACGACTTCTGGCCGGAAATCATCGACTAAAATGGAATTCTTTTCCAAGGTAGACATACGAGAATTGAATAGACAAAGCATGACATGGTGGATTAAAACCTAGTAAATCGTCTAAAAAGCCTGCTAGACCATCTGATCTATGATTGTAATGAACACATCATTCTTACGAACTCACAATGAATTATTTGCATGTTCCATATCCAATTTCATCAATATGTCAATCTACATGTGAGAACCTACTTCCCTAGATGTTTTTCATTACTTGATTTATTGTTTTCATTTGTTTTTATTTTGTTTTCATTTATGCTTTATATTAGTTTAGATATCAAAATCCCAAAACCCAGATATTCGTTAGATAAAACCCAATTGCGAGACATTTCACATTCTATAGGAAACACCATCTCCCTGAGGATCGACCCGTACTTCCCTAATTACATTAATTTGTTATTAGCCTAGTCTGGGTAAATTATCTTTGTATTGGGCGTGCGACAAGCCTGATCAAATTTTGGCGCCGTTGCCGGGGAGCTTGGTTTAGTTTTCCTTTTTCTTGTGATTTTTATCGCAATTAGTTTTATCTAGTCTTTAGGAACCCAAATTCCTTTAGACCTCTCTTGATTTTTCATCTTAGCTTTTCAATCTTATGCCCAGATCTTCTAGACTAGGGACCCCTATCTCTTTAGACCTCGATCTAGAAAGAACTCTCCATAGGAGACGAAAGCTATTCAACGAAATTTCGAAAGCTTCTGATACTTTAAGTTTAGATCGTATTCGTGAGAAATACTCGGATATTATATCTACTCTTGAAGGAGAAGAAGATCCATTCTCATCTCCATTCACAAAAACCAATCAAATTCCAAACAACACTCTATCTTCATCTTCACAAAAATGGTTCGACTTTCAGACCATTCCAAACCCACCGCAGGAACACTTCCAAGGGGTATTGCTACACCCCAAGTCACAGCCGAAAACTTTGAAATCAAACCTGCTTTCATTAACCTTATAGAAAGAAGTCAATTTAGTGGCAATGCCACAGAAGATCCCAACCTTCACATCCAAAACTTCTGTGACTATTGCTCCACTATTAGACAAACTGGAGTCACCCAAGAACAAATTAGAGAGATGCTCTTCTCATTTTCTTTGAGGGGTAAGGCAAAGGTGTGGATACATAGCCTTGATAAGGTTACATTAGGTATAACCGATTGGGAGAGTTTAGCTCTTGCCTTCTACCAAAAGTACTTTCCTCCCGAAAAGACCGCTTTGTTGAGAAGTCAAATCACTGGTTTCCAACAAAGGGATGATGAGAGCCTATATGAAGCTTGGGAGAGGTACAAGGATTTACAAAGAGAGTGTCCTCATCATGGGATAGATCCATGGCTCCTTGCCATCACATTCTATAATGGGTGTTATATAGAGTCCCGTCGAATCCTGGATTCTGCTAACAATGGAAGATTTGATCAAATCAATGTTGACATTGCTCACACTACCATTGAATCCATGGCAATTCACGATTCTCAATATAGAAATTCCCGCTCCATACCATTGAAATCTAAGCAAGAAGACCCCACTTTGACACTTTTACAAGCTCAAGTATCCCTTCTCACACAAAAGCTAGAACAAATCCAATCCTCTACATTTCAACAGAGTGACAATGATGTAAGTAAACTTGAAGCCATGATGCTGCAATTAACTCAAAGGCAAGACACCATAATAGCTCAATTCCAAGAGAGTGATCAAGCTAAGGATGCCGCCATCAAATTGTTGGAAGCTAAAATTTTCCAATATGCCTCTTCTAATACCCACCAAACGCAAGGGCTGTAACAACCCGAAAAATACCAATTTTTCTAGTAAAAATATTTACTAACACTTTTCAGTAGAACTTAAGTTTTTAAAATAGGAATTTTTGTTCGGAGTCTTATTTTGAAATTCCGCGTTCGTATTTGGAATTTTTTTGAGGGATTCCATGAAAAGACCGTTTTTCTTCAGCTTTGACTTTTCTTGACTTTTCTAAGGTCGTCTTTGACCTTTTCCTTGACTTTTTAAAGCTCGTCATTGACTTGTTTCTTGACTTTTTAAGTCGTCCTAAACTTTTTCTTGACTTTTTAAGTCATCTTCGCTTTTCCTCGACTTTTCAGTCAACTTTGACTTCCTTTGACTTTTTCCCGACTCGTCTCATAAGTATGAAGACCGAAATTTTATTTAAAAAAATAATATTTTTGATTTATTTTTATTTAGATTTATTAAGATTTATCATAATTTAATATAATTATTTTGAATTTATTCGGAATTTAAAGAATAACTTTTACGGTTTTTAACCGAACGTCATTTAACTATTCCCGACGCATCGTAAAGCGCGCAACAAAATCGAACTCGACTTTGGCATGAGTCACGCGCCCATGTCATCGTTTTCCAC